>CM056741.1:61674781-61737281 GCA_029851415.1 Eretmocerus hayati | reverse complement strand
ACTTGGTTGAAGTTTTTCGAAAAATTTTCTTACAGTGTGGTTAAGGTGCTGACTCATATTTACGAGAAAATAAGAACCTTGCCCAGAACGAGATCGAGATCATAGTGTTCACTCGAGTATCAGTTCCACTTTAGCATATCGCTGCAAGTCATGATACTATTGAGAAGGAATCAATCAACTAATAATATACTATTATGGCAAAATTGAAGTTTATTCAAATAAGGCGTACTTTAGCTCATTCTTGAGGTCTTGAGACAAGCTTTACAATGAGTTGATGTACGTTAAGAAATAATGAGAGTAGCCAAAGTTATTGAGAAAATAGCCTTAAGGCCACGTTGGATACCGGTATGGTCGACTTTCGAGATTATTTGATGAATTTTTAAGATATCGCGGATAATAAATTCATCGCCGATTTCTTATAACGTCTAGAATCGGCAATGACTTGGATATTTTAGATGTGTCGAAAATTCATTGAAAATTCTCGAAATTCGACAATGAAAGTATGCGATGAGAATAGGACTCCGACAACCCCTTTTTCGGCTCAAATTATTTCCTCATGAGAAATAAAACAATGGTGATTGATGCTGCATTCTTTTCTTGATCATTTTTCTGTAGTGAAGAACCATAGCCATTGCAACAAACGATTAGATTCTTCGTTTTTCAGATATTCCTCCTCCCTCTCTTGTTAGAAAATTGTTTGAGAATGGAATTGTCCATCTATTTGGGGTGTTGTTGGGTTAAATCTGTCCGGTCTCTATTCTGCTTTCAATTGCGACTAAAATTCTTAGTTGGACCGAAACGACTTATTTTCATTCCTCACTAAAAACTTCAGTTGCAATTGAATGTAAGAGTAAGATCGAGCAGTTCTAAGATTTAAACCAGCAATTCTCAAATAGATAGACAGTATCCATCCTCAAACGAGTCGTCTCTTCCTACAATAAATGGAAACATTCGATTTTGAGGTCCTTCAATGAGCAGCAGCAGTATAAGGCGATTCAAATCTTTCATTCTCTCTTCCATTATGGTATGTGAGCTTTGAAAACTCCATGCATTGGGATTCTGTTGCAAAGAAATAACTCTTCTAAAATTTTACCAGATAATGAAGATTCAAAATTTACAAACTTGAGGATGAAATGGGCTCTCTTTAGTAAAAAAGCGTCATCAACTATCTCGTGATTCCATCTACGATGACTGACGATGACAAGAGTTCCCGTTTCAACTATGTATATTGTGTTGGTCGGTCTTACCCAGTCTTACGAGTTGGGGCAACGGACGGCATTGCTTGACTGTCCGTCTTGTTACAATTAAAAATCTCTGACGTAAGAAAAGCATATGATTTCAAATCTTGAACAAATATGTGATGTAAGGTAAGTGTACCCAACTTGCCTCTGTACCCAACTTGCCCCCATATGCCGATCTCAGGAATGAGCGCTCGTTGACCTTCCCGCAATTTTTTTTTACGTTTGTTATGTTAAAATATGAGAAAACACGTAGTTTTTAACGACCCCGGATCATTTCTGCATTCTCCAAAAAATATAGAAATGAGTTTTCCATTTTTCGTGTTTGCACGGCTAAGAAATCGAGGAGGAAATCGCGTTCACTAAAACCGGTGCCAATTCATTTTTACTTGACCAATCTTGACGTACCTTAGCGCATTCGATTCCTTGTCTCAAGACCTTCAAAATCCGCTCCTCAGGGTTGCAGAACTCTGATTTGGAGCGATTTTATGTACAAAACACGAAGATGGTTTGAGAACCAAGAAGGCCGACATCGGAGTGTACCCAACATGCCCCCATATGGTTATCTCGGAGAGGCGTGCAGTATGGCTTTTTTACCACTCAGGACGTGTTTATCACGTCCAAATGGGTCGGAAACGATGTCTTGGTCCAGCTAAAAGCTACAAATGTCGCAGCACGGTTATCAAAACGGATCAAAGCGATTTTATTCACTTCATCGCCGATTTACATTGTTTTAAATGATGGGGGCAAGTTGGGTACACACTTTTGTAAACTCTCAAAAATCACCTTTCGGGAGAATTCAAACAGTTCGGCTCCACTTCATCTAAATTGGACGTATCTTAGCCCATTTTAAAGGTCTTGAGACAAGCTTCAAAATGAATTAAAGTATGTTGGAAAATATTGAGATTAGCCAGAATTATTAAGAAAATGGCTTAATGGGGTTGGGTACACTGACCTTAGTTCTTATTGTTAATTCCAGAAAGATCAGACTGAAGTTATTGCGAATGATTGGTTCAAAGTAACTCGTCAAGTTCAATAATAAAAAATGTCTTGATCTTGTTCCGAATCAGATTAATGGTTTATTTACATTCATGGATAGAAACCTCTAGTGGTACGGGTATGATCAACAAAAGCAACTCTTTTCATAATATAAACATTTTTCTTATTCAAACATATGTTCTTACATTTACACAGTACAAAAAATTATACCCAGACTCGCAAGTCTGCGATTTTCACAAATGAACTGCTATGACTTGGGGACGGTCATTACAGTGGATTCATTATCGGAAAGAAACGCAAAAAACATGAGCTGTGTATATCTCTTACCGCACCCTCATAATTACAAATCACCGCTTCTGTACATCTACATAGTTCAAGATTGGACATCCTAATTTTAATGCATCAATTGTACACCAAATATTGTTTTGAAAAGAAAGATTATTCACAAAACTCTCTTTTCGTCTTTCAAATTCTTCGGTCGAGATGTCGTACATCATAGGTGAGTTTCCATAGTTGACCAGAAAGCGAAGAACGTATTGAGTTTGAGCAAATGAATATCTTCAAGGATGTAGCGTATCTTAGGGAGATGATTGAATAATGAGAGGAACGATGCAATACAATACTGACACTAATTCAAACCCTAATAATCTTGAAAAATACATTTTATATTCCAATTCCGCCCCCAAAACATGGCATTTTTAAATTTCATGTCTACGCGAGAAAAAACACACGCATCCGATGGAACACATTCCACATCAATGCGCTCGTAGTCCTTTATCGGCGTACGATAGTTCATAACTCATCATCTAGAATTTCACCTAACATACGCTCGCATACGTAAACAGATTGGGTCTCCCTCAGTTAGCCATTTTCACTATCAGAATAATAACTCATAAAACGCTATGATCGCTCGACATTGCATTCATATGTTTTTTCGGCAATTCGACAACATTCAAACATTCAAATATCGTGTATTTGTAAATAACCTCGACAATTGTGATAAACAATAATCGATAATATAATAGTTTGAGATGTTACTAAAAATCAGAATAGAAATAAAATAACGGTGGACGATTGATGTATGTTCAATAACGATGATCGATGATAATATCAAGCTAACTACATATCTTAAACTTTCGTTTAAATACACTATAGTCTCCTTTCATCCGTATTTATAATATGTATATTTAGAGGCGTCTTATGATAAATATTTATATATTTATAGATCTATATATAATATTTATATATTTATATATTTATAGCAATTGATATATACATCGCTGGACACGTGTCCTGAATAGCAATTTTTTCCTAATTTCATCTTACTTGTTCGAAGATTCGTGCCACTTCATTACTTTATAGAGTTTTTACAAGTCGTTTGAGCTAATTAAAGACAAACATGTATACCTGAGATCAGAGAGATTGCAAGTTCAAAGTTTTGCAAAACCACAAAGCGCGTTTTTTCGTGCTCTCTTTCCATACTTTTAACCGTTGAGCATGAATGGAATTTCAATGAGTCATTGAAAATTGGTTGGCACCATCACAAGAAATTTTGATTTCTTACAGTACGCACCAAAGAACAAAATCACAAGCAAAAAAGGCTAGAAGATGTGCTTGTGGACGGTTAAAAATGACTATGTGAGAACGATATTTCATTATACAAGACATTCGAGGCAGTGTCGCGTTACTTTCAATCTCCATGAAAAGATGAATAAATTTTTCAGCAAATTTTCTTCGCAAGTTGTTTTCGACGAGAAACGATGAAGAATGTAAATACAACATGGAAAGTGGATAGATGCTAGCGTACATAATAATCCTCGTAACGCACAATTTGCTAGATTTATTCCACAATATATAATTCGTGTGGTTACCATTTCCTTCTTGATATGGAAAATATCACTTCGGCTTTTTTCTTGCATCAAGAATTCAACTAATAAAAATTCTGTCACACCCTCAAGTACCAAGCTTGGCATATCTGCAGTCATTTTCGAGATGAATGTAACAGAAAAGCGAGATTAGACGCGGGCACGATTTCAACCATAAATACAAATAAGCATGCGCGATTGAAAGTCAGTGCCCGTAATATCACAATAATATGGTATCCAGGGAACAAGCATTCGTATCTCAGTTGTTATCTCTGTCCAAGAGAAAAACAAGGAGCCTTATATCACATAAAAAAAGTCTTCGACGGCCAAGTCAACGACTCTTACGAGAGCTCTGGTTAACCTTTATGCGCCATGAACAGTGGCGTTTTTCAGTATAAAATTACGTTGCATCACTCTTTTCGACTTTAATTTTAGTCTTCGAGTCGAAAGAAGTGTTCGTGATAGCCGCAATTGAGCTGGGTTTTTCAATCTTTACTTTAGATAAAAGCTCATCTTTGAACGTATCGAGGGCCGTCAAAGAATCCTTAACTGCATGGTAAATTATGTTCTTAATCTGCAGCTTGTCTTCATGATTGGTGTGGGTATCGGAAAGAGCGCGAAACTCTTGCGTCAGAGAGAAACAGTGCGAGATGTTTTCAGGAGAAACGAAGTCCTCAGCAACTTTGATACAATTGTGTAGATTTCGTACTTGATGAGGAGCACCCGCTGGAACAAAGACGGCGTCGCCAAGGCACTGGACTATCGCATACCTAGAAGAATGGGCAATCGTCAAAATGCAAAATTCAACAATATACAATCAAATAACCTAACATTAGAAGATGTTCGAGCAAGGACTGATAAATCTGCTAAAACTCGCAGGGGAAGGCCTACGGTAAGGTAACTGATATTGACAAAAATTTCCCTCATCTTGTCTGTTCCAAAATATAACAAATCGTACTCGTCTCCGTGGAATGGACTTCTTGTCCAGAGGTGCAGGTACCTCAGCATTATAAATATATCCTTATGTGTGTAAAACTTTCTTATAAGCCTCTGTGGAGAATGATCAAACTCATGGCTGTAACGCCGCACAAGAGACCCACTCCATGGAGATACTCTGGATTCTTCATATTTTAGGCCATGCGATAAAGTGTTTTGGAGAAATCCGATAACTCGTACTCCTTGAACCACCTTAGTTAGTGAGATCGTGAACTTTGGCGGAAACATGAGTCAACTCTGCAATCTTTTCCGGGACAAAGTTTCGTACAAAATAGAAAACATTGATTTAAATGACAAGACATACACACATCACGAGATCGAAAACATGAAATATTCCTCGATTCTTTACCCAAGCTACGATTAGAGGTATCGCGGTCATTTCTTGGATTACGGACTTTTTTTTAGAAATTTAGAAATATTTTGAATAAGAATAATTGAGGAATATCTAGATGACGGAGATGTGTCGAATACGTTGCACAGCTTGGCCAAGTATTGAACAAAGCAAAAAATCAAACAAAGCGATAAGTTTGTGGCACATTCCTTGAAAAAGAAATTAATGTTGCATTATTGGGGGTAATGTATGGGGTACTAATCGATAGATCTTGTCAAGTAGAATGAGATGAAATGATTCTCATTTGTCGGAAAGAAATTTGGAACGATGAGAATTGAAGGAAACAAAACATTTCTGAGAGAAAAACTCCACACTATCACAAGGCTTCCTCTTTGAGAAAGCAAAATAAGAAATTTAAAAATCATCAAGATGAGATTGAAATATTTACCCTTCAACGCTGTAATCCCGGTACAGTCTCTCTCGAAGACTTTTGTCAAGGTAGAAACTCTGGTCATGAATGGGGTCGTGGTGAGGTTCAAGTCTGGCCCCATTTTCGAGGGCAACTTTGTTCAACATATCACGAATCTTATCAGCATCACGAGCATGGTAAATATGCCATAGAGCGCCAGGAACCTCGCCCAACTCGCGCACACGCCGCCGCGTCAGTACATCACAGCCTGATTCGTCAATAGCTTTCAAAGCTTCTGTAAAACAATTTCCAACATCAATTATCGAACGACTAATTTCCAGATCAGGGCCTTACAAGAGGCCAAAAATAACGCAAGGCAGATGCATAAAGAACTAATGACTCACCGTCGATATGTTTCTCTCTGTCACCGTCCTTAGAAATGCCCACGTAAACCATTACATTCACCGCATCAGACACATCCAGGTGCAGATTTGTCGTGCCTTTGTCAGGATATAATG
This sequence comes from Eretmocerus hayati, assembly GCA_029851415.1. Classification (NCBI taxonomy): domain Eukaryota; kingdom Metazoa; phylum Arthropoda; class Insecta; order Hymenoptera; family Aphelinidae; genus Eretmocerus; species Eretmocerus hayati. The sequence continues at coordinate 61,730,925 of CM056741.1, read as the reverse complement.
CAGAACCGTAGGCATTGTACATTTTTGGCCCGAGGTCGGGTTTAATGAAGGTGTCTGGTAATCTGCTGGTCAAATTCAACCTTCCGTATCTATGCGTGTATTCCGATAGCGGTACACATTTCATGAGGTCAGCAAATCTCGTTGGTAAGATATCAGCAAAATCTCCTCTTGAAGGCCAATCCTTGAGTTTCAATAGCATGGCATTACCTTGTTCATCTTTCAACCTTTTCGATGGATGTTCGAATCCTTCCCAGAATTTCCACATGGGTTGTTTGGGTACCACGTTCCCCGTCATGCAATTAACCAAATCATTTTTCTGTATACCAAAGTCCTTAGAGAAGCTATCTGGATGCCACAGGTCCTTATCTAAGTACTTGTGGACATCGGAAACTAAAACTGGTTGCCCACGTCTCCATTGATCTTGGAATATTCTATAGTTGTTATTGTCGTGAGGATCGTGAAGCCGAAGAAGCTTGCCATCACACAACCAAGAGTGAGGAACCTTTGGATACAATGATGTGCTCTCCAAGAGAGTCATTATGCGAATGGGTAGAGGATCGCGACCTCGCTGGGGACACTTGTACCGTCGAACAAAGTGTTTCAATTCTGTTGGCTTTTCTCCATGCCTTTCAGACTCATCCTCTTTCTGCAAATAAAACTCATGTTGTAGAACGATCCTAATCGATAAATCACTTAATGGAACGGACAAAATCAATATCAGAGTTAAAAAGCTCGAATGAATCAGAGTGAGTCAAAAATTCAAGGTTTTCATCATACAAAATCGAATACACTCGACAAATAAATAAAACTAGGATTGGGAGATGAAATAAGCAAATTGTCTCTACTTGCCTTCACACTATGCTCAATGACACTGCTGATCACCTCATTTAGAGTGTCCATCACCGACTTTTTGCCTGTTTTACTCATGTTGTTTGAAGGAGTGTTGGCTGGGCTATTGCTGTCAGTTACAGAATTAGACTCCTCTGGTGAGTTCGGATTTGAAGTACTGCCATTAGCTTTATGAGATGGTCTAATCAGTAACTCTCGGAGTGTTGAATGGTTGCCATCTTGATCTTCGTCGGAATCTGAATCGGAATCGCTGTCGTTTTTGTCTTGGTTCTGAAGCGCTACATCAGCTAACCAATGGAGAGGAGAATTTTTTTGTTCGCCATTGACTTTATCACTTTCACAAGGATCACTACTGTTCTTCTCTTTCTTCATTTGTGTTCCCTAAAAAAAGTAGAACATTGTCAAGAATTACGAGAGTAGACAGATACTCAGTACAATTTCATCGATAGGTAACCTCTCGAGAAGAGACAACTGATACAATCATGAGGTACTCTGACAACAACCAACTCACCACAATCTCTCCATTCCCATTCATGACAGAAACCAAGTCTCCTTTGATCAAATTCACCAAATACTCATTCGGCTGCTTGGTTGTAACACTTTTGCAGCTACAATGCGTAGGTATACCCCATTCGTTTCTACTCTCGTGTAAGTGACGGTCAATTTGAACTAAGCAATCTGCTGGAATTATCTGTGTGAGTAATAGTTGTTCTGGGACGTGAGTTTGACGATTGGCGCAAAGTAACCAGCCATACTTGTCACGACCCTTGCTGCTCTCTGTCCAGACCATGGATTCATTTTTTCGTGCCTAGTAGAGCAAAGGATAGATTCAGTCGTTTTTTACAATATGAGGTCTGAATGTTTAATAGACCATTAATTTATCAGTGTTAAAAAGCTCGTGTGTAAAACGTTCATCGTAATCACGTATATCAAATTCATCATTCCAATTGTTCCATCTGTTTCAATAGTTTCTTGTGACACTTATCCAAGTTTCAACAATGGTGGGTAATGTACATGATTACTCCTCACCTCATAACAATCAATGCAGACAACGAATCCACATTTCCCGCAAGTCCAGTGATAGTTGAATAACGTCGTATCACAAAGATCGCACATCTCTCTCACTTCTTTGACTACTCGCTTCCAAATCAAGGACTGGTCTTTGGAATCTTTATCTACTACGAAAAGAAGAATCAATTATCAGACACCTGACTTGAAAATGATCATTCGATCAATAGACACGATTCCTTACCTCTAGCTAGGTGTTCTTCTACAACTTTCTTCTCTTGGTGGATGAGGTCACAAAACTGATCACCAACTTGACGAATGATTTGGTATGCCAACTCAATGTGAAATTCGCCTTTATCCCAGTCTTTTTTGCTATCTTTTTGAGTTTCTTCCGTATATTTATCTCTTTTGATGAATCTGTTATCTTTTCCAGGGAGCCATAACTGTATATCATTCTGTAATTGAAAAAAGGGTAATGATGAATAAAATGAGTAATAAAATCGGTCGGCAAAAGATTACGTATCCTTAATCGAATTTACCTCATCTGCATCTACATAAGGATCGTTGAAGCCAGCCATAATAAGGGATCCAGATTTGGTGTATTGCATTCTTCGAAAAGCATAGAATCTACAGAAAACGGTAACACTTCTCACGGGACTCATTTTATCACGCTGATTGGGGGTTAATCTGCATTCTCTACACTTGGATAGTCTCCCACACGAATAACGATGGCACAAATCGTCTTGTATCCAACTTTGCAGTGTTTTCATCAGTTTCTCCTTTTCAGGTTTGTCTTCCATTGTGCTAATTCTGTTATTTTTCCTTTTTTTATTCTTATTGCTACTACCACTCGTCTTGCTTTCTAATCGCTTTTTCTTTTGATGAGGTTGATAGTCTTCTTCTTCTTCTTCTTCCTCTTTTGTTTTGATATCTTTTGTGGTCCTTGGTTTTCGTCCTCGTTTTTTTGGGACCTTTTTATTCCCTGCAACCAAAGTATATCCATTATTATCCATTATGACTAGATTGGTCCATCTTCAGGTATCAAAGAATGTCATAGTCAAGGTGAGAGCTTGAAAAACACATCCACTCCCGTGGAATCAATTCAGTTGATAGATCCAATTTACTAAATAAAGAGACAGGACATCAAACTGGTTGAGTTAGAAGAATGTTATGATTGACAAGTCAAGTGTAATCAAGACCATCATCATGCTCCACTATTGAGGCTACATGCATGCAAGACGCATCAGTTTGTTAAACATACAAGACAGGTTGATTGTTATAAGAACAACCAAGTTAAGCAGTAAGCAAGGGGGTTACTTATAGTTGAGTAGTCTACCAATTCATGGGACAAGTCTACTATGGTTGCTATGCCTATCAAAATAGTACAACATTCCTAGGGCTAGCCCACTCATATTACGAAAGAAACATGGTCAAAGGTCTTACAGTGAGTGGAGTAATAATAATTGATCATACTTCTAGGTATGGAAATGGAGGAGTAGGAAATAAAAAGAATGAAATATCATCATCTACAAGGGCTTAAGAAGAAATGCCAACAGAGGGAATGGAAAATAAATCGTAAGTCAATTTTGACGAGTTTCCTAGAGATTTTTTCCATTCACACAAACATACTTATAACATCAAAGTAAATGCGCAAGTTCTTTGGATTTTCAAACAACTTCAAGTCCCTTGACCTTATAAAATTAAAGCTTACCCAACGTCTTAAATTCAAATGTTCTCACTTATGATAATTTGCTCTACTCAATAACTAACCATTTCCCGAGGTCTGGTAGGTATCAATTGCAGCTATCTGCATGATTGCTCGTGCGGGAAATCTTTGTTCACTGGAGTCACTCACTGATCCAGCCTCACTCTCGTTACTGGAGTCACTGCCAAGAGCCGCACCTCCTCTAACTTGCTTTTGTTTTTTTTGCCGCTGTTGCTCCTGAATCGATTGCTGTTTCCAGGTGGCTCCTTTCTTTCGTTTTACCTACCACACAGACAAGATTATTTATAGCAGTTTGGGTTGAGTCATAGTACCTCTTCAACCCTCATCCTCATTTTCTTCAGTCTCTTCCCCATGCGTTAAGCGCTACAGTGTGTATGCGTGGAGTATGTTAATATGTTGTTAAATTCATGAATATTCAGAACCGTCAATTAAAAGGCTACAATTAAAGAGAATAGCCACTATTTACAAGGTAATTCTTTGTTCCAAATAGTCAAGATCTTATAAGTCAACCCCCAGTGCTCTTATGATGTGAAGTACAGTATCAATCAACAATGGCCATCCCATTATATTCAACTGCGTTCCACACAGACTAAAAATTCAACCCTACAGTTGAATCGTTTACATGAAATATACCACTCAATATGAAATGGTTGTTTCCAAAAGTATACAAACCGATGTGAGTTTTGTTTAGGGCCCTACTTAACTCTAATATTCAAGACATTATTTTGGAGCCTCAACAAGGCAATGGAATCATTCAAATTAAAAGAACAACAAAATTTTTCCTATCCCAAAAAATATTTCATCTCAAGATATGGATATACTAACTATAAGTCCACTTCATCTTCAAGAATCAACTTATTACAACTCATGATGCAGAATTAAAAGTACCTTAAAAGTATAGAACAGAATTCAGTATAACGATTGACAATATTTACGGGGATACTACCCTCGGCCGTGCTCATTCATCATTATTAAACAAAAATGAAATCGGAGGCTAATGAAAGATTGGCTAGACAATTGTTTATGTCCCCTTAGTGGTTGCCAAGCATTAAGACGCTGTTTATCAACGAAAAAATTGCATCTCATTCTAGGCTCTACAGTTCGATTAAAATTACTTTGACAGTTATCAAACGTGTGCTTGGGTTTGAGACACGCTGTGAGACGCAGTTAATTCAGGTAACCGCGAGGAGCATCATCTGTTTGGCTCCAATACAGAGGCATCAGACGCACATATCTGATAGAGAAAAATATGAGAGACTGATGGGGAAACCATAAGCACCCACAATACAGCCATTCCGGAGCAGTAAGCGCAATGGATGATAGCAGATCATCACCACCAGCTACCCAGGCAAATTTTTCTAACAACAAAAGGAGCGATAAAATTGAAAGCTGATCGAAGGAGCTCCTTTTCTCAATGGCAAGATGGAGAGACGAGTCTCGATCTCCTCAGCACGTGACGCACTCAAGTTTTATAGGTTATAATGACCCCCGCACCGCGCAATCACACTCACTCTCACGCGTAAACGCACTCTACTAACTCATGAAACATACCAGCATTTCAAATTCGTGTGCAAAACCGTTCTCCGAGTCGTCTGAGGAGTACTCCATAGTATCTCCTGATGTACCTTCTTCCCTCTCTCCTTCATCGCTTTCCTCACGCTCTCCTCCACTCATCTCTACTCTCCACATTATTCGATTATTTACTCACAAGTATATATACACCTACAATAATTTTATATATACGCATATGTACGAGGTATGTAAACATAAACACAACCGATGACACGAGGAAGTGAATGGAAAAACGGAGCTCAATCACAATATTGTGGGTCACGAGAGGAGAAAGAGACGGTGGCAAAAGAGTCCGGCACGAGGCGTTAGCGGAAATTCGGTGGCGACCAGTGCCGTTCATAAAATGGAGACGATGCCACCGCGGTCGTGCGAGAGACGCGACTAAACGAACCACTGCAATGGCGAACGCCGCAGCACCATTCCGCAGACATATAAATATATATATACGAGGCCAGTACATTGCTCGCTCAAGGAAGGGGAGGCAACCGCGCGCTTTCGCCTCTCATATTCTCGTCCGCGCGCACACTCCGACTGCTCACCTTCGAAAAAACTAAGGCTATATATATCTGCGAGCCCCACGCTCATAACAGGAGAATTTATTTTCCGTAACTCGGTACATAATATGTAATGTCGAGATACGTGTACGTGAAGTGCTCGAAATACAGAACAGCTCACAGAGGTGATTCATAGTTTATGTCAATTTTTTCATCCTGTTCTGACAGCTTTATCGATGTTGGGGCAGATCAGAATACATGGCCAGGCATGCTTCATATTGAGCTATCTCTTTACACCGTTATATTATTGTCAACCGAATCTGAAGTGCACTTACATTGATGCACACATAATCTCGAGATAAAATTGCTGCCTCCAATATCATCACATCCCACACAAATACCACTTTATTGTTTGAACATGGAAAAATCTCTAGGATACTCTCAATGACAGAACTTAGTTTCCTAACTGTTCAAGGTATAACAAATAGAGTCAACACAATGTTCACACCAACGTCTAGATTTCTACAGTGAAGCATATTTTTGTCTTGCGAAGACAAACATATGAGTGCCAAATCAAATGTGACAAGGGAGAGAATCAATTGAGTCGATCAAAACTTGTCATTTCATTGTTGCTACATTTCTAAGAATTTGGAAAATGTTTCCCACTTCAGTTTTTTCAAAGAGTTCTCATGACCAGTATGAATACGAGAAGTTTGATCTCGGTTCTGGGGCAAAAGAGGATAAGTTTATTTCTGAAGAGCTTTCAAGAAAATACAGTTCTAAGAATGACTATATTTGATCAGAACAGTTCGCGTACCGGATGCTGATGAAACACTTCTAAAACTGTGTGTAAACCATCCCCGGTATAAGGATGAGTGTAAACGAGAGGCTCCTAGACAATTCGGTGTGTATTGTCTAGCCCACTATTTTGTGATGTTAACTCTTGATAGGGGCATTTTTGCAAGGAATAAGACTGTCCTCACTTAATGCATTCAATGAGACGAGGGTTTGTCAGAGGGTTACGAGAAAAGCTACCAAGAAAAGTGCAAATCAAAAGCCAAACTAGCAAAAGTATTGCAAGAATTTTTGACAGAAAAAGAGTTCATATTATCACTAGTTTAAATGATAAAACACAGGATGTCCAATGTTTCCTTTGATCATCAATCTAATCAGCAATACTTTGGTGTAATTCTAAAAATATCAATGTTGATTAGACTATTAATTGAGCAATGAGACAGAAAGAACTCTTTTTCGTCATAATGAGAAGAAGCAGAACAGATGGAAGCAACACAAACTCAACAAACAAAATGCGAAACGATGCGCCGGTTCCTACCTTTGGCGGCTTCCTCTTAGGTGGCGCTTTCCTCTCAGGCTCGCTGTTGGACGAATCTTCGTGTAAACTTTCAGAGTTGTTCTGAGTTCCCGTAGCCGAGGTGACGTGTCCGTTCATTGACTCTTTGACGGGTGTTTTCCGAGCCTTCATAGCCACTTTCGACTTGTTAATGCTATTCACAGCCATACTACCAATATTGTGGATTGAATTTACCGCGGAAGGCAGAGACGTTGTGGAAGTCGTTGTCGACGACGAAGAAACCGAGGTCGCGGAGGATGTTGAACTCGTTGAGTTGTTGCTATCTTTGTCTTTACCTGAAACAAAAAATTTGAATTGATGAGGAATTATCATTTTGAAAGTTATGTGAAACAGGTTGATTCATGATAGGAAAATTAAATCATGGAACCGATTAATACTTTTTCAGCGCAAAATTTTTTCCGAGTCGATTTGAAAGGAAAACGGAGATCTGTCATGCATAGATAAAAATGTACTTCTGAAACCGAGATCACGAGACCATATCTCCTCAATTTCAGCTTCATCTTGCAGATAATCACTCAATATGCTTGACGAATAATCATGAAGTTAATAACGAACTGTGAAGAAGAGTAATAAAAAATAAATTGAAGAATTCATCTCTTTTGTAGAAGCAGCTATCTGGACGTGTTGAATGAGAACTGGAAATTGCACGGTGATATTTGAGAACTTCATTTGGATATTTACCGCTGTTACCGTTGGTCTGCTTGCTACCAGCAATGTTCAACGGCAGCGTGACACAGGATCCACTGCCAACGACCCCGGTCGTGTCCTCAGTACCATCCTCTCCGGAATGTCGTTGCAACCATGCCTTTTTCAGCTTGTGCACGGGATAACTAGTGCTGCTGGGCGGACGTGGAGGAGGTGCCGGGCTACCCGAAGCGGATTTGTCGTTCCCAACGGGTTCGGCTTTGGCAGGAGTGCCTGGCGCACTGACAGGAGCCGGTGACGCAACTGTCGATGGGGCCGGACTCGGTACAGGCGTAGTCGACGTAGCTGCCGTCGTCACTGTTGTGGAGCTACCAAATTGATTGGCAGAAGCAGAGCTGCTGGACATTGGCGGAAGGGAGCCAACGCTTCCAGCCGAAGATGGTCGTAGCGAGCCATCGCCGCTCGCTGTTCGTGGCGCTGGACTTACAGAGGCTGAGACCATCTGCAAAAAGAAGCAAATCTGCGTTACTGACGCTCTTCGTCAATGCGCATTGTAAGATCCACTCGCCGATGATGCTAACGAATAATACGACGGAGCTATGTGCATCCACGATGAAATATCTGCCACACCGACACGAAGTTGATGAGAGAAAGAGTCATTTTGCCCAACGGAGGGTTCTCTCACGTATTTCATGCAAGATTTTGTTATGTCCATTGTTGTTCTTACCTGGCTCTGACTGTTAGGCTGCGTAAGCAACGCGGTATTTACGACTGTGTTGATGGAAGTGGCAGCGGAGGCAATTAGTGGGCTGGGTTCGCTGACCCTCGACAGCATCGGTGAACCGATAGCATTATGTACTGTAGACACAGTTGGTTGCTGCAAAAAAGTAATATAGCGGTCATAAATCATTTCATCGACTTTGCTTCAGAAGATCTAAGCAAATGGAGCCAACGTTCGTTCCCTGGTTTCAGGATCAGGTATATCCAGGACCGAGATCATTGCGAGAGAGTTCGATCTATTCATAAAAATGCAATTGTATGCTTGAGAGGAGCAATGTAATCGGGAGATGATGGATTTCAACAAACCTGTTGCATGTGTGGCGGGGATATCGTGTCGTCTAGTCTCCTCCTCTTGGTCAATTCGAGCGATACTGTCTGTTGACTGGGATCGAGGCAGGTACCCTGAGGTGTGCAGGCCTTGCGCTTTGGCGAGCCGGATCTCTCCACGCCGAGATCCAGCGGCTGGGTCTGTACATTACTACTGCTACTGCCAAGCTGAGACTGAGGCTGAGTTGGCTGAAGATGTGCTACCGGATGGGCTATGCCCGGGGGTGGCCTGGCTATCGGCGCCAACGCGGCGCCCGGTGGCAGTAAGTGCATGGGTGGTGGCAGTTTGCTGTACAGAAGATTAAAACTAATTAGATTGACGAGATAGCGCTAGATTGACAAACAACGATAAAAAACACTTGAAGTGACAAGATGTTTCTTGTCAGGTACATACCCAATGCCAGGGTTAGAGTGAAGCGGTGGCGGAGGCAGCTTGGAGGCGGTCCCAAGGGGACTGTTGTAGCCCCTCGAGTCGTAGGGACTGCGGCTCGAGTGAGCGGGTGGCGGGTGCGGATGTGCGGCAAAGTGCGAGCCTGGTGCAACGGTGTGATGACCAATACTTTGGAAAGGCGACGCTGCCGAGGCCTTTGAGGTGAGCGGCAGTGGTACTGACGCTCCCGCAATCGACGACGGGCTCGAGGTCGAGCTCTGCGAACTACTGAAACTGTCAGAGGCTCGACACACGGGCGTACCCGTCGTGATACCCGCTCCAGGAGCACCCGCTAGTATGCCCGAGTTTGGCTTGCCGTAAATGTGTGGAGGCGCCGGGCTGCTCACCTGCAGAATCAAACGAACAAAGGTATTTAGATCAAGAACGAAATATTCCATCTTAAATGAGACAATTCAATCAATATATTCGTCACGATTGTTGTGCTTCGAACTTCAATGACCCCAAGATATTACAATGCATCGAAAAACGAGTTGAATGGTTTTATTATTTTGTGAAGGAAAAGGAATGGAAAATCTATTGAAAAATCGAGTGAAAAGTGTATCTGATGATGCTCACAACTAGTTGATAAAGTTGATTCTACAAGAGGCCTTTCACAAGTGGAAAATGATGCGAGATGTCAGTCTCACCTTGGGCTTGGAAGCGGCGGGCGCGGCATAGTGCGAAGTGGGCGAGGCACTAGGTTGATGAGGATGATGCGGATGTGGATAAGGCGAGTACGGGCTTTTGGCCGGGTGTGGCGGGTAACCGAGCTGTGGTTCGGGCCTGCTCAAGTATCGCGGCTCCGGGGGCGAAGGGTGCGGCAGCTGCGACACCACGTGCTGCTGCTGCAACGAAGCGGAGGACGAAGTCGGCGGTCCAGAAGACGTCGGTGCATGTGGAGAGTGTCGACTCACGCCACCCGGAGGACCGTGTTGCAGGTGGGCGCTGCCTGGCCTACTGCTGGCATGATGAACTGGCTGGGGCGACGAACCCAAGAGCTGCTGCTGATGATGATGGCTTGGACCATGCGGACTTTGCGTAGGCGAGCGACCCTCGTACGCTGACTTGTGTTGCGAACCCGTCACCTATTTCAAATTATTTACGTAAATAAACATCAGTTTTTCAAACTTTAGAACAAATTCACCTTGAAAAATTGCTGTCAGCGACAATTTGTCTAGCTTACGCACGAGTTGGGATACTGACTTCGAAGGAAAAATTGCGCAAGTAAGGTTGATCCTGGCTAGTATCAAATAAAAACCTACTTGAAAAGATATCATGGCTTGAACGAGTGACGGTGACTCACTCGTTCGTTACATAAAAAAAATTATGGATGTGAGAAGAAAAATTAATGAAACATACCTGTACGGGTTGGACGTTGAGATAGGACATCATTTTTGGGCTGGGCGAGTGAGCTGGTTGTTTCTGTTCCCTACTGCTGCCCTCGTTCTTGACGATGACTGAGCTCTTGTGGTCGGACAGCAGAGGCGGAGGATTGGGCAACGAGTGAGCCTGCTGCTGATCCCTGAGATCTTTGGCGGCCGACGATTTGGACGATTGCATTTGCTTGACCGCGGCTTCGTGAGCGAATCCGGATCCGGGCTGGCCGTAGCCCGAGTAACCGAACAAACTCACGCTTGGCTCAGCTTTAGGCAAGGACTGCTGAACAACCCCCGCCGACTGCTGATCTCGTTTGTCGTGCCTGTTGCCGCTGTTTGGAGTGCCGCCATTACTGCTGCCTCCACTCGACACCGATGACGACGACGTCGATTTGGAGCTTCGCGAGTGAGCTGGCGGTGGATACTCCACTTTCACCGGTACGCTAGCTGGCCTCGACACCTGCATCCAGAACAAAACAGAATTTGATGATCAGTTTCAACTCCTAAATACGTTTGATTGGTCAACTTTGTTGATTATATTATTGTTAAGCACCACAAATTAGTTTCTCATTAATTTGAGTATACAGTACAATGACTGGGCTGCCTATTGCGTAATTTAAAGAATTGAAATATCGAGTAAATTCTTGTTGCGTATTTCTGTTCGACAAAGAAAACCGAACAAGATTTTACGGAAGTTCGCCAAGATAATAAATCAGGTTTCAATCACAGAGATTATGAGCATGGCAAACGATACAGACGACCGCCCAACTCAATAACAGATCAACTTGTGGACACCGAGGACTAAATCGAGAAATTAACAGAAACAGAAAATAGAGAACTAGATAAAAAACTAGGTTTGATCTCGATGAAAATTTAGAAAACAAAGAATATGACAAACCTGCTGAGCGCCCTGAGGAACAACAGCAGCGGCCGCAGCAGCCGCCCTAAGGTAGGCCAAACTCTGCTGCGCCGCCGCATATTCCGCGGCCGCGGCTGCTGCTGCCTCCTGGTGCTGTTCCCGTTGATGCGTCGCAGCGAGCTGTTCCTCGCGTTCAACGGCTTTGGCATGGTGCTCCGAAACACTTCTTTCTCTGTCACGCTCTCGTTGATCCCTTTCCCTCTGATGCTGTTGACTACTCGATGTCGTCGAGGGTTGCTGTTGCTGTTGTTGCGATTGTTGTTGGCTCGAAACGGGCGAGGGCGAGGTGTGATGGTGTGTCGAATTTGTACCGTTGCCTGGAGCTGACGAGCCATTCGCACTGGAGGATCGACTCGTCGGAGGTGCTAAAGACAGGAAGCCTGGATTCCACGCCATCGAGGCAGTCTGCATGTTTCTCTGTGAAAGTAACAAGCGCTCCTGCTTCAATCGATTCTGATTCAATTATTGGTGGCTCGTCGAGATGACTGATATAATTTTCTAATCAATGTTAGGCTATATTTGGGAGCCGTTTTGGTATTTTTTGGGTGCAAGCGAATTGGAGCTCTGATTTCTGTGTAGGGAGTGGAAGAGGCATTGGATGATGCGAAAACGCGCTGAAAATCATAATCTAACGTGAATAATAAATAGACTAGGCGAAATCACCGCCATCGCTGGGAAAATCATTCTAGTGGAATTTTTTTACAGGATCCTCTCCGGAAGACCCATCTGAATCCGAAAATCCATGTTCCCAGGCGAAATTCGAATGCAAAATTGTTTAAACTGAAATTGTTTAAACAAATTGTCAAAATGAATTTTTTCGGTCAGGAAGCAAATTTTTAAGATAATTTGGCTCATTTCAAACAGAAAATGTCTCTTGTCATTTTTCTCTAAAAGTCATTGTTTTCGAGTTAAGAGCGTTTCAAAGTTGAAAAAACGCGAAAATCGCGATTTCCAGCGACCGATTACAGTATGAAAAACGGGAAAATCTCATGTTACCAAAGCGGAAAATTGTTTATTGGGATCTCCTTAACAATATCCAATAGCCAAAATTCATGTTCCCGAGCGATAAACCTTTGTTTTTTCTATGTTAACAATGGGTAGTTGCGCAAGCTATAGCCATATATGCTGTAGCGGTGGCGGCCTGCGCGTCGTCTGCTTGCTCGTGCCGATATCCTATGCTATAGCGTGCGCAACTACCTATTGTTAACATTGAAAAAACAAAGGGTTATCGCTCGGGATCATGAATATTGGCTATTGGATATTGTTAAGGAGATCCCAATAAACAATTTTCCGCTTTGGTAACATGAGATTTTTCCGTTTTTCATACTGTAATCGGTCGCTGGAAATCGCGATTTTCGCGTTTTTTCAACTTTGAAACGCTCTTAACTCGAAAACAATGACTTTTAGAGAAAAATGACAGGAGACATTTTCTGTTTGAAATGAGCCAAATTACCTTAAAAATTTACTTCCTGATCGAAAAAATTTATTTTGACAATTTGTTTAAACAATTTCAGTTTAAACAATTTTGCATTCGAATTTCGCCTGGGAACATGGATTTTCGGATTCAGAAGGGTCTTCCGGAGGGGGTCCTATAAAAAAATTCCACTAGAATAATTTTTCCAGCGATGGCGGTGATTTCGCCTAGTCTAAAAGAATCAACAACAAAGAATCATTAAATCGAGGCATAACAATCACGTAGTTTATTGACATAAAAACATTGGAACTGAATGTATCGTTATCAATCTTCATCAAAAAGTCTAGAATTATTCATGACCTGATGGTTAGAAGTAAGATTTCTGATCAATTAGAACTGATGACTGGTAACAATATCGAGGATGTAAGATAACCTTGTCCAAAAGCATCAACTCTCAACATGATGTGAAATGTAACAATCTCGAGAGCAATCTTCTGAACGATCCTCGGAACGATCTCTTTCACGATTCAGAAGAGCATAATATATACTGTTGATATACAGACCAGGATTGCCAGTTCAAGTTTAGAATCAGCACTAACTTCAGGATCTCTCAAGATTCAGTAAAAAAAAAATTGGCAGCCTAAGGGCAAATTTGCTGATGTTTGATACGAGTTAAAATCGAAGCTCGCAATGCGTATTACAGCATTACTTAGAAAACAAACTTTTCCAGGTCAATCGTCGAGATATCGCCTGCCGAATCAAAAATTCCAATGTAAAAAGCACATGTACACATAAATTAAGTAATTGCGAGAGCGATAAGCGCAAGATTAGCGAGCGGAAAAATTCAACACATCTTCGATAATGATGATGGCCTGACTCGTCGTTGTGTCGTCGGCTCTGAGACTCGTAAAATGGTGATAAAAAGTTTCATTGCGAGACTGGCATTCTAAATAACTATTTTTCTCTTATCTCTTGAGAATCACTTTCGCATTGCCGTTTCATTAAATGCGGTAGCGTAGCTCAAGTATGCCTCTCTTTATAAAACTATAGATCATTTAATCGAGAGCGAGTGAGTAGTAATATGTTCATTGGTTTCACAATAGTGGAATAAGAATGACGAACTCTTCCAGTTTACTTTGAAAACGATTAGCAGTTTTCACCAGTCACGATTGATTTCTAGAATTAATTCTAAAAGCTAATGCAGTATTGTACGAGATGAATTGATTGATCAATCTCACCAGCAAGAGAAAACCGATAGCAAAACAACATCAATCACGTCGTTTGAATGAGGAATCAGTGTAACGTAATCAATATGACGAAGGAAAATTCAAAGAATTCAAAATCAGGCGTTGAGTGAAGCATCATTCGGATAGACGACGACTACGAGGCCAATGCGGGAAAGTCACAAATTCCAAGACACGAAATCATCAGAGTCTGCATCGAGCTGTGGGCATAAACCGCTAACGGACACGAAACCACAAGGGAGAGACATCAGTCCGTGAGGTCGCGGGAAGTCAGACGACGACGACGACGAGGGAAATCTAATTATAGCCGTTGGCACGCACACGACGTTCGGCTATAATAACGCGCTTTCGAGGCACCTCAACGTGGGAGGAGGAGGAGGGTGGAACGAGTGGCGATTACAATGCTAATCGCGTAGACTACGCGAAGAGCACTTGTATTGCAGATATAGTGAGCAAAAATTGTCGGAGCACATTTCGTTAACGCGTCACGCTCGCGTCATACGCTGGAGGTTTTTGCATTAACTTCAACGCTCGACCATCGAAAATTGCAAACCCAATCACTCAAGTCCCGGTGATGGCTGAAGAATTGCTATACGATATCGTGGTCGAATTCGCTGATTTGTAATTCGTGATGCGTGTTTGAGCCTGTTGATTTTGCCTTTCAAAGCGGGATAACTCACGCGAGATTTATTCGTAGTGTGGCCTCAGAGTGTGGCGATTCGAATTTTGTATATTTGAGGGCCGACTGATTGGTTTGCGATGTATGTAAAGGAATCGAATTATAAACTTTCCTACGTCAAAATGCAAGCATACATTTCAGAATTAAGATGACAGAAAATAATAGCAATGATACATATGTAAATGATCTAAATCGTCCAAGCATACGATTATGCAAACTGAAAATTTCAAGTTTTCCCCCTAGTTCCCCTGAGACTTTTGGATGTTCTTACTCTCGAAGGGTTCAACTACTGACTTAGAAAATGATAAGTGCCACGTCAGTATTCTCTCCAAGTTATCCTAACCAAATTTTGAGCTGTGAATCTCTGTTGAGACCCAAGACCATGATTTACGTGAGCTTCTGTCTCGAAGGCGTAAATGTATGAGTGACTCATATTAATAGTTGCATAAACTTGAGATCATCATGGATATCAATAAGATAGTATAAACGAGTGCCGACAATGAGCTTACATTTATTTATCTTGAATCATAACAGATAAAAAGCAGCATATGGTGAGAAATGACTCATATAACTTCAATTTTAATAGAATACACGACCAAAAAGGGTGAAAAGGCCGAAAAATAATTTTAATGCTAGGTGCATCCAAGGATATCCAAACTCTTAAATTGACTTACATTTATACAACTCCAAGGTCAAAAGATGATTCGAGGAATCATCCACATGGTTCAAACGATATTCTTGCGATATGAGAATTACTCTATAAATTACACAATAATTAGGGACATCTTACCATAAAGTGAAAAAAAACCGACGCATTTTCTGACAAGGAAAAACAATTCAAAGTCTATTTCTAATGAGCTTGTGAAACTGACGATAAGCGAGTTCATCTGGGTAAACACATAATTCCAGCTTGACGCGATAAGACTGTTGATCTACATCGCGAGCGATGGCGGAGCGCGCAGCCTTCTTATATCAATCCACTTTCTCGGTTATTCTTCCAAGTTTCTTTTCCGGCATTATCGCAGATTACGAATCAACCTACACGGACTGCAGACTTGCGAACTTGACGGCTCAACGTTCTTGTATAACTCGGTGAATCTCGTTACAAATATCTATATTGGATAAACCTGTGCAAGTAATCATTTTTCTTCATTACTTGAAACTAAAAAAAAATGTCACTGTTCGACGCAATATAAGAGAATTTGTGATGCAAGAGAATGCATCTAATTTCGCTTGATGCAAGCTAGTTATGGGCACTGGATTGTCCAAAAAAAGCCAACGCGCTAAGAATAGAAATGTTCGCAGCTTCGTGCCATTGATTATAATATTGCATACGATTAATCGAAATTTTTTAACCGCGAAAGTAAGCCAGGATCTTAAAAGCGAGGCTTCGAGACAATAACCAAACGTTACGAATGAATTTTGCGATTCAAAAAGTCTCTACTCCCTCAAACGCGCGAAATATCACTGAATCCTCGATCAAGCTATTCGAAACATAATAAAATTCATCGTACAGACAATTTGTATCCTAACTATGAAACAAGTGCGCAACCACTTACCATATGACGAAGTCTACACTATCGTTTGAGGAAAAACAGAAGCACATAGAGTCCATCAACTCATAATGAGTTCTTTCCAATGGATAAGAGCAGCAGAAGCACTGGTGACACGCAAGCACGCAATTATTGGTATAATCCAAGGGATCAACGAGGCGGTTGTAATGGGTCTCGTAACTATCGTACACTATATCTGCCACTCGACTTATCAGCACAGCTTTTTCGTTTTCTTATCGGAACGTGTCTCCGACGACAGCTCACACATGTCAGTATACACCAAATTTGAAGAGGATCGATTCGATAAGATTGAACATCGACGATTCCAAGTAAGCAGCTGCGAATGTAAGTTTTTTCCGGGGTCTTTATAACACGCTCGAGTTTTCAAGTCTCACAAGGTCGTGTGGCTGGTTATTCAATTTGATCCTGCAGTTCAAATAACCATGTTTGGAATGCGAATTCCTCTATTAGAATTGGAAATTACCATCAAAATGAACAATTCTTTTTCGTATTGTTTATCAATAAAATTAGCATTCCTCCTTGAAAACGAAAGAAAAAATGTATTTTGATGATTTTACAGCGCGTGATTGAGCCACTGGATTGTAATAACAGAAGTAAAAACAACATAACTCGTTAGTCCGGTCTCCGGCCGACCTTTTGTTGGTCTGTTGGCCTCCAGCGAGGTGACAATTTGGCTGGATAAGAGCCAAAATTACAAGAAATTACCGCCAAAGGTGGACACTCTACGTGTGGTACAAGCTGAGATATGGATTTTTTAAATAATTAATTTGTAAGCGTTATATGTCCGTTATCCTCCAGTGGCCACCCTATGCTCACTTGGAAGCTCACGAAACGTATATTGGGATGGAAAGAAGGTGGACAGTCCTAGTGTGGTCGGAATTGGGGTATTGAGGGCCTAAAGGTCAAATTTTCGGGTCAAAATGGCGAAAATGACGATTTTTCGCGTATAACTCAGAAACGATGCACCTAATCGAAATTTTACATCAGTACTTTTTTGTTCATCTTGTTGAGATCTTGAAATTTGTATTCGAGTGATTTTTCTCAGAAATGCGTCGTTTCTGAGATAATGGCGTTGCGAGTTGTGAAAAGTAGACGCTCAGACCTCCTGATACGTACAACTCAAGAACGGCGCACTTGGTCAAAATTTTACATCAGTACTTTTTTGTTTGTCTTGTCAAGATCTTGAAATTTGTATTCGGGTAATTTTTCTCAGAAATGCGTCATTCTTGAGATAATGGCGTTGCGAGTTGTCAGGATTAGACGTTGGGATCTCCGGTTACGTACAACTCAAGAACGACGCACTTGACCAAAATTCACTATCAGTACTCATTCACTATTCATGTATTTTGAGATCTTTAAATCTGTATACGAATCTTTTTCCTCAAAATCGGATAATTTTTGAGGTATGAACATTATTAGTTGCGGGTATTAATCGTACCAGACGCTTTCTTGTGTACATATGGAGATTGATGCGATAGAACGTTATTCTATGTTCGTTCTTTTTCGTTAACGTTATAAGATTTCAGTCTCAAAATCTCTGATTTTTCGAAATAAAATGAGTCCCTATTGAGAGGGTACTTATATTTATTCGTATGTCAAATTTGTAGCGTACATAACTGAAACAGTGAAACTCAAATTATGAAGATGTAATTTTATCGGTCTTTGCGAGTTAAAGTCAGCAAATTTTGCTGAATTTTTAGCATCAATTGACCTTTCTCGCAAGCGCATAACGAAGATGAACTTTCGTATATAAGGGCGTTCAAACCATCGAACATTCGGCCACTTGAGCCGCGTGTCAGTGGTAAACTCTCATTGCTCTTCCACCACTTTGAAAAGCCCGAGCAATGAGAGAAGGGCGAAACACGCACAATATCAGCGTAGAATCAAAATTTTTCATCAAGTTTCTCATTTTCTCATCTTTACTTTTCATTCCTTTCCATCAAAATCCTTTAGATGCATCCTCGGAACCATACGAGGCTCTAAAGGTGCATTGATCGAGAGTGGAGAAAAAATCCATTCTCGATTGATGCTAAAAATTCAGCAAAATTTGCTGACTTTAACTCGCAAAGACCGATAAAATTACATCTTCATAATTTGAAATTCCCGCGAGTGATAAATACGATATCCGATCATATCGATCGAGTGTCAAAATTAATTACATGAAACAGTGAAACATTTCTATCGAACAAAATTACCATCGTTCCTCATCACTTTCATCGGTAGTATACATATCGAAGTCACTCAAATCACCATCAGAATCACCACTGACCTCATCTTCATTGCGATCATCGTCGTCATGAAGGACATCTATTACTTTTTCTGGAGACGGATTACCATCAAACCATACAATATCCAAGCTCTCTCCGTTGTCGGTCCAGCCACATCGATTCCATGCTTCTATATTACGATGCAAAGGACATTCAAGGCGCCTGCTAGCCCCAACTGATAATGTTCATACCTCAAAAATTATCCGATTTTGAGGAAAAAGATTCGCATACAGATTTTAAGATCTCAAAATACATGAATAGTAAATGAGTACTGATAGTGAATTTTGGTCAAGTGCGTCGTTCTTGAGTTGTACGTATCCGGAGATCCCAACGTCTAGTCCTGACAACTCGCAACGCCATTATCTCAAGAATGACGCATTTCTGAGAAAAATTACCCGAATACAAATTTCAAGATCTTGACAAGACAAACAAAAAAGTACTGACGTAAAATTTTGACCAAGTGCGCCGTTCTTGAGTTGTACGTATCAGGAGGTCTGAGCGTCTACTTTTCACAACTCGCAACGCCATTATCTAAGAAATGACGCATTTCTGAGAAAAATCACTCGAATACAAATTTCAAGATCTTAACAAGGTGAACAAAAAAGTACTGATGTAAAATTTCGATTAGGTGCATCGTTTCTGAGTTATACGCGAAAAATCGTCATTTTCGCCATTTTGACCCGAAAATTTGACCTTTAGGCCCTCAATACCCCAATTCCGACCACACTAGGACTGTCCACCTTCTTTCCATCCCAATATACGTTTCGTGAGCTTCCAAATGAGCATAGGGTGGCCACTGGAGGATAACGGACATATAATTCTTACAAATTAATTATTTAAAAAATCCATATCTCAGCTTGTACCACACGTAGAGTGTCCACCTTTGGCGGTAATTTCTTGTAATTTTGGCTCTTATCTAGCCAAATTGTCACCTCGCTGGAGGCCAACAGACCAACAAAAGGTCGGCCGGAGACCGGACTACGTCCATCTGGTATCCGATAGTGTCGTGCGATGCAGAAGCGCAAAAAAGCGGTAGACGACGACGCTGTTACTCTTTCCGGTTTTAACGGAACTCTCGCTCGAGAACACGCGGTATGACTTTCTTCTGTCACGAAGTGAGTGTATCATGAACGTGTCTTTTTTTATCGGTGCATGACTCGTCTTGCTTGCTTTTGTTCCCAAGAATTGCTCACACTTAATTCGTCTTTTCATCATTTACATCATTGCCAATTCATCATTTGTACACGACTTACACGATAAAATTCTCCGGACAATGAGTAATAATTGTGCCGAATTCAAACCTCATCGATTAGCAGAGACGATTAAAAAATGTTGGAGAAAGTAGCTAACGACGCCAGGAGAAGTTGAATGACAGATTTACGTAGTTAACTCTATGTTGTTCTTTTACAGCATCCATCAAGCGCGGACTGAAGATAGCGCGCGCGCGATTCGTTCTCGGAAGAGCTTATAAATTTCAACGTTAGAAAGGTCAATGTATATTTCATATAGCTCATGAATATGCACATCACATTCCGCGCGAGTGAAAAATAGCTCCATGAGAAGGCCGAATGATAGTTTAGCGTACGTGTGTTCGATGATAATACAAAGCTGAATTGAATTAGACCGATAAACTGACCTCTTAGTCCTCATTTATATTCACGATCACAACATATTTATTCAAAAAGTCGAAAATTTATATCAAGGAGAATCTTATCACACTTTTTTGTTTTGGTGTGAATAAATCATTGAACTCAATAAATGCTCACGTGTATTGAGGCAGGCAAATGCGAGAGTAAGTATAAGTAAGTATTATTATAAATTAAAATGCAACAGTGGTATGAGGATGAGGGAAGCCGTATCAGATGTTCCTGAGCCGACAGCTCGTCTCTGACACGATGAGCGAAGGTGTAACATGACACAGACGAAAGCCAACTCATGGCGAATTATAAAAGTGCATCACGTTGTGCTGAGAGAGCGTATATGTATAATACATCGAAGGGGGAACTCTGCTGACCTCCACGCGATCCATGTAACGCACATACAAGCACGCGTGAGTGAGCATATTAACCGCGGGAATTTCTTTATTCGCTGACTCGTTTCTTTTTTATGCAAGGCTCAGCTTGTTAAAAGCGAGGTCGCGCTATTATACCTAACTCACCACGAGCTATCATCATCGTCGTTTCATTGAATCTGCACTTTCTTCAATTGTAAATTGAGAGCTATCAACTGGAAATTCATCAATTAAACGCCTCGTTCGATAGTATTTTGGGGACAACAAAGTTTTGGAAGAGTATCTTAAGCTAACGAGGAATTTCAACTCAACATACGCTACTATATGCATGATCAAGTCTCAAAAATATTTAATACGTCGTTGTTCCATATCGTAACAAAACGTGTGGAGGCAATTTAACGCGTAACAAAAAAAACAGTGATCGTTAATTGTTGAGATAGTTATTTCAACTCGCGATAGCGCCTCCATGATATGACTAACGCGTGCTGGAAAGATAAAAAAAATGAACTGATGATGATGAATTGACATTAGATATGATGCTCGCTTCGACGCAACTACGCTATTCATCAAACTCTTGACGTCTAAACTCACAGAACATAAATTCTATTCGAATCTGAATAAGCTTTTTGTCCCTGGGGCTATTGTTTCAATCTGAATCAGACCGTTTGTGGGATCTTCAAAACCGTAACTTTATCCTTATACTCCAGAATTGGAATTAAGTCTCAAGATTCTGAGCAGCAGCCGAGGGATAAAAAAGGTTCTTCAGAATTGCACAGAATTCATGTTTGGTGAAAGTATACGAGAAATATGTTATTTTGAGAGCTACTGATTTAAAATTGAATCACACAGAAAGACAAAGTCAAGAAAATTCGATTCAAGTTGCGTGATCGATGCACACTCCGTGCTCAATCTGGTATCATCATCATCACAGCATTGAAAATTGAAAATTGAAAAAAAATACTTAGGCATCGTAGAATTTTCATTTATATGTTCGAAGGATATAAGAATCATCTGTTAGATTATCTGTGGATAAGAATCAGATTTGTAGAGCACTTTTTGCAAATTTCTAGCTTGATAGTTCAATAACATTCAGAAAAACTGTCTGAATGACGAGAGTGGAAACATTGCATTTACCCAGTACCACAATAACCATTCATGTACTCGAATCAATTGTGTCAAGATAACGCATAATCTACAATAATTTCGAACCAACTTTGATAAACGCAATATGTTAAAAAAATTAGTCTTGTCAATATTCTGAGGATCTAGCTGCATGTTACATTTGTAACGTGTAAAAATAAGTTTGGAACTGATTGAAAAAGATGTCACGTTCCAACTGATTGAATTAAGTCATACCAGCAGATCTCCGGAAGAATTTTTCGTGCATTATCAAACTAATGGTAAACGATGCAGTACTTATGAGATATTACGGTGACTACAATAAACGTGTGGAGGAGTATAGGAAGCATTAGTTCAGCAAATGTGCTAATGATAATATTTCCACGAAATTTGCCTTGTTAACGCTCGCACACATGAGTTCATTCGAATTGGCTTGGAAACATCAAACAATTCTATATTTCATCGATTGAAGTCACAAGATAATATCATTTCTTATTTCAACTGACGTCAAGGATTACTTCACCGTGTAATTTACATTATCAAAGAGAATGATATTTTCTTTTAGCACATTTTTCCACATAGCTGCACGTCACACGTGGATATATCAATTGTACAATTAGCAGGTCAAGTGAATTCTTCAAACACACGGGTATATACGCTAAAACAACTTGAAACTCGTTTACAGCGAATTCTGAATGTATAGAGAAGAAGTAAAAGCAAACGTGTTTCGAACGGTCAATGTACGAGGACGCACGAAAAATGTATAACTCAATTACACGAATGAAACAAATCGATATCGCCTGTAGAAATCAGTGTAGCATAATTTCAAGGCTTTTCACGTGAAATAACGCTCGGAGCCTCTTCAATTCAAAGATAATTCGATTTCATGAGCTGTGCAAGTGCTCTGATGATAAAAAAAAAAATAATAATAAAAACCAAGTACATAACAATTTTGTCGACGAGTCAGACCCAACAGCATATTTCCAATCTCACTGCAAATAAAAGTCCGCAAGAATACCAATGAGGTACAGCAGTTGTCATTGTAAATTCATGAAACGAGCTGCAGAAAATATATACAGATAAGAGCCTGCAGAATCACACTGATTCGGAACGCTGATTATACGCTAACAGAGACCCCGAACAACGACAACGACGAGTCATGACAAACACGCGAATCGAGTATAATTGAATAACGAGAGCATCATCATCAGACTGATGCGCGCGCAAAATTTGTCGAACACTGCGCTCGCTGCAGTGCACGCAAGCAAAACTCGAATCAGCTGTATAAATAATAATTATTATCGTGTTCGTGCTGTCTTTTCACCGCGGCGCTCGTTAACGAGTAACATCAGCATTATCGACGACTTCCGGGCAGCTCTCTGAAAAAGGCTCAAACTTGAATCTTGTGTCATCATTCTCTTGCTCTTATGTGGAAGCATTCAAGGTCAAATGTGTGTACATTGTAATACAACGCGTGGGAACGAAAAAAGGAATGATAAATCGAGAATATAAACCTCCTCGGCGGAGTTATCAACGGAACTGCTCCCGGATACCGTTATATATTTTATAAAATGCTTCAAACGCCTGAATGAGTCTCTTTCTTCTATACGTAATCGTTGATGAATACATCTTGTTACGAGTGCACAAGATCGGTTGTTAAACTCGTGATTATTTTTCCAAGGTCAACTCGCTCGGTGGCCACGAACTTGAATCTACAAACGTGCATTTTTCAACAGCCGACGGATATGCAATTTTCGAATCAACTTTAAATCGTGATTCGAACATTTCCTGCCTTTGTTTCTTCTAAAATGCTCGTCGACAGAATTAAAAAAAAAAAAAAATCATCGTCGTGACGCGAGGTTCGCTGATGAGCCTCTTGGGACAAGATGAGAAGAATCTTCTTCAATACTTTCTAGATAATTATTTTGAAAGGCGAACCTTGTATACATATATTATACAAAACCCTAATACACCTGGCATGGGAAAAAAGAGTGACCAAAGAGGTCTTTCAAGGTTGGAATCGCGCACAGTTGAATGTACGAGACCCGTGTCGTCTATACATACTTCTTTCGTCAGAAGCCGTCGTTATATCTTCGTCTTTTGACAAAAAAAAGCCAGGGCGCACACGTGTATACAAAAGCAAAGGCAGAATCGAGCAGGTAAAAAAAAAGTCGTGATGAACGGGGGCTCGTATTATACACCCTGTGTGAGCTTTTTGGGACGCGAAGGGATCGAATAGAAAGAGAAAGAGAGAGAGAGTGGACAGGTTTTGTATATTCGCGGGTGGTTTGTGCAGTGTGGAAAGAAAAGAAGAATGGAGATGAGAGAGAGAAGGGACAGGTGTTGGAATGTGATGCATCGATTTTGTTGCCTCCATTCCAAAAGGTCTAATGCGACCCTATATGAATATAAGTATAAGCAGTGAAGGAACCTATAGACCGGTTTCTTTTCAAGCCAACGCTTTAATTTTATTTGAATCTATCCCTTAAACCACATCTTTCCTAGTCACTTTAAGAATGTACACGCACACATGCAAGCGCATCACGAATTGATCATCGTGTTCGGGTCATTTTTTGTCGGTTCTTGAAACCGTCTACACGTGCCTCTCAACAAAAAAATATTTCAATATGATTGATATAACTGAACACGTCAAGGTGTGATATTCAAGATAAGAACATTTTTCCAATCAAAATGTTCATTGATTTAAAAATGATAGAAAGCAAGGCATTAAATCACCGATTTGATCATTGTATCAATGGTTTGAGACACATTGCGTGAAACTAAAGGAATATTGGTAAAACATATTCAAACAACCATAAATCTTACGTCGAAATTGTTGCACAGAAATGTATCTTAGATGAAAGTTCGTACCACAATCATTTGACTACATTCAGCATTGCCTGAAAATTACAACTTGCCCGAAATATTTACGCATCCATGAATGATTGGAGAAAATGTTGAAGGACGATCTCCAAGAAGTGAGAAAAGAGGCTGTACAGAACAGGCAAAAATGACTCTTGGGAATGAACAAAAAATGGATACCGCGAGCTTCTGGAGCTAGGTCTTCTTCAGCTGAATGCAGATGCGAGGGTGAATTTTCCTACTTACGTTTTATGACTCGTTTGAATTAACAGATTGTGTCGTATCATCAGCAGCACAAAAACATATATATGTATAACAAGCAAGGAAGAAGAGCGTTCCTATGACTACCGAGAAAGGGTTGTGTCGCCCTCGCATGACACTCCCTTCGGGAGATAAAAGCTGCATCAACCGACACATGGCTCCGAGAGGCGAATTGTCTGTGCTATCACGATAATTGACACTGCTATATGTGAGTTTCTGCTGCTGCTGCTGCTGCTGTTCTGCTGTCATTGCTTTTAGCTGATCCTTTTTTCATCGACGATCCGATTTTAGATGTGGTTTGCAACATAATGGCCCTTTGAAGTTGAAACCCGATTCAAAGGGCTGTATCGGGTATGCGTCCGAGCCTGTTCTCGCGAACGAATTCATTAAATAATTTTCAATGGGGGAAAACTCTATATCTCGTTTCGATGTAACAACTCTGATCGCGAGCATTCAACGATCATATCTCGTGATTATAATGTATCGCAAGGGGGCGAACATCGATGGTTTTCTTTTCAATGCGTTGAATATCTAGGGCTGAATGATTATTATTATTCAGTCAATTCGATTTGATCAGTGATAATGGACAGTTGTGTGCCTCAATTAAATTTCATTCGAAATGATCAATAAATGAACTGGTTTTAGTGGAATTTTTCATGAGGAAATTAGAAACTCGGACTGAAGATTTTCATTCGACCCATCAGTTCTACAGAAATTATGAAATGATTTTGAGCCCGCTAAAAGAGATATTCTTCGAATCGTCACTTCAGAACTCGAGACAAGTTGACAGAGATTACTGACAAAAAGTAAAAAAAGTAAAGGATAAACCTGCAAATGTGTGCAAATATTAGCACTCGGCTCTTCCATCATCATTCAAAAAAAAAAAAAAAAAAAAAAAGAGCGGTAAGAGAAGCTAAACAAGGAGCAGACGCATGTGTATGCACGAACGACCTCAAAGAAGGATGTGGCTAAGGGAAGCAAAAGGAAACGGGAAGTGAAGAAAGCCATTCTGCTTTAGTCTCTCGCTCGGGCGAGAAAACATGAAAGGATTCGCGAACTATAGCAGAATTTACGGAACGTATACATTCGCAAAGAAAGAGACAAGAGAATTGAATGTACAAGAACAATGGAAACGGAAATCAGAGCTCCTCTCTATAACAATGTGACAACGGTGCATAAATACGCGGACATGACCAAAGTCTCGACTTATTCCGTACATCACTGTGATTGAGGCAAATGAGAATGTAAAAAACGAGGACCAAAGTCTGAGGGGTCTACGTTTGTCATCACGGTAAAAAAAAAGGGTTAGAATCCCTCGAGGATGATAGTAGATATATGTACATAGAAATTTTGACTCACCTTTTGTTGGGCTAGCCTGAGGGACTCCTCAAAATGTTTGTGTACCGCCTGCTCAGCCGCCAGCTGTTTTTCCATCCTCTCCCGTTCGTGCTTTGCCTCCCGTTCTCGTGACTCCCGCACCTCTGCATCTCGCCGCTCTCTGTAAAACAAACATACACAAACTCCATGAATATTTGCTTTAGAATAGCAAAGGCTTTCATTTCCAGAGACTCCATCCAGACATGTGGAGAATGAAATATTTCTACTAATATTTGCAGCTTTCCTTTCATCTGATCAAGGATGATGCATGGAAAATTGAATAACACACCCATCACATCACGTATTCGTCGTCATGATGAATACAAATATACCACAGTAGACTATTTTCAAAGGCAATGGGTTCTCGGTTTACAATTTGGTTGATTCTTATTGAGTTTTTCAGAACCAAGAGAAACGAAAAGAACAAAATTTTGTATTGAGACTCTGAAAAGTCTCAAGGTCATCGGCAAAGCAAGTTTCGATAGCTAAAATGACAACGAATCAAGAACCAAGAATTTTGTCTGATAAAAATGAAACTGAATCAACTGATTCGCTCGCAGTCGGCAAAACCAATGACGAAATCAAAGAAAATGCCAGAGACTTACTGACGACAAAAACATTAATTACAAATGTCTACCAAGAACATTTGCATTGGAACGCCAATTTTTCAAGTAATCAAATGCCACGTATCCGACAATGACACACTCGACAGACAGAGTCGACGAAATAAAAAAAGAACTGTTGAAAACGCGATGCAAGACTGATGCAACTTGCAAAGTATCAATCTGCTACAAAAAGTGGGAAAAGACTTTTCTGGGCAGTTATTTAGGCTCTTTTGAGCGGCAAGTGTAATGACCGGCTCGCTTCAGATTTAATGTACATATAGGTGCAGTATCAAAGACAGACACACGAGCATTCATTAACGCTTACGCAAGTTGTACAAACATAGTTGCGTATGCAAGCTCTTGCCACCAGGCGGCGGAAATCTTGCATACATTCGTATTTAGCTGTAGAATGCATTCGTTGATCTAGGGCAGAGTGTTCATATAGGCCGATTATTCGCTCAGACATCTCGCTTCGCTTCTTTTTCACCCAGAATCGTACTTTTCAGCTTAAACGAGTCGTGGCCTCCGGTTTCTCAAAGAGCAGGACGAGTGGCGCTATATACTACAGGCTTGCAAAAGGACGTCATGGGAATTGAGTGGCCGGTTCTCTCTTTTTTTTTTCCTCGTCCTCTCATTCAACTCGTACTGGCAATTATGAAAAGAGCTTGCTCTATACTGAGCGATCACAATTCCGCATCGTGATTCATTTCCATTTTTATAATGTGCAAAGCTCCATCATAAATAACGGGCCAGGATTGATTCGCACGCCTTCGCTCAGTCATGCCAGGAAAATTCCATTAGCAAAAAATACGAAAGAAAATATGTAGCTGGTCAGAGCTGCATAAGTTATTTGATTTGAGGAGGACCACCGTTTTAAAAATGAAGACTTTCCGCGAGTATCGCGGTATTGTGTGACTTTTTGCTGAGCCCTCTTTTCAAAACCCAACTCTTGGAAAAGGACAATAATTATCTTCAACATAAAGGGAATTTTTGAACATCCCATGGATAATTTTGACCATGTTTCACAGATATTAAGCACCTGAATCCTATCTATTCTGACTGGATTCCAAATGAGATAGAGTACGATGATAGACTCATTAGAGTTCGCGAGATTCGCTTGCTGATTCATCTACTTTAATAATCGAAACCATTTGTGAGCAAAAAAAAGAATGATGAATGATGATGCAACACAATTTTGACTTTGTATGAGCCAAAAAGAATGAGAAGAAGAGCAAGAATGAGTACGGTTCCAGTAGTTTATTCTGTACAAGGCCACAAAAATAAGGAATGAAAAGGACGAGGCCGATGACGGAGACAGTATAGGCCCTTTTTTGGCATTGCGAAAAGAGGAAGAGAGAGGGGGAGGGAGGTTGAAAGGCGAAGCATCAGACATTCGAACAAGTTTAGCATCTTGCTCGACCGGTTCAGCCGTATTATACTGGCAATATTGAAAACCGGGCCAAGACCGGATTTTACAGGAACCAGTCGTCATACGTCACCAGTTCGTGTACAGGTTTATTTCTTACTTCACTCTTTTTCGCGCGTCGCAAGTTTTTTTTCCCAAACTGGCTCCTCCTTTTTCGCACACGCGGCTCCTGCCAAGACTTTATCCCGAGGTTTTTACACGGCAATTTTCCAAGCTGTCAAGAACCACATTGATGAAGAAACATGTAAGTTGCATCTAATGAGATCATAACCATCAGTTCTGAAATTGAATTTTGAAAAAGATATGAATAAGAATTGAGGGGAGCAAACGACCTCTTATCGTTAGACTAGGGTGGCGATTGAGAGAACAGTCATCAGAGCAATAATTAGTGAAGTATGGCCAAGAGCACATGCTTCATTGTTTGGAAGAGCGATGATTCAATGAAAATGTACTCAATTCAAATTATACACGCTCTCTGTTTGCACACGTATGGTTTCAATTATTTATGCGTGGACTCTTTCGTTCCCGGCGAGCACGTGCGAGCTTATATCAAAGTTTGATTTACAATTCCGACACGCAACATTCTACAAGGTCAAGAAAGACAAGTCCTCCTCATTTTCAAGATTGATTCCGGAAAAAATAAACCGCGATTCAATTACATCAGGACGTTCCAATGAGATTAGTAGATCTCTAAATATGATTGACCGACAGATTTTACAAGAACAGATGTCATCATCAGGTATTTCAATTTGGTGAGAGAGGCATCGAAAATTCCCACAAAACGAAATACCACATCGATGTCGCAGCGTAGCATACCGCGAAAAAAAAACGAGCTACGAACGGGTTTTTGATTCTACGAAAGAGTCGAGAAAGAATAGGGGCTCTCTGGCGCCAACGTCCACTACTCGCCATCCAGGAATGACTTTGGTGATTCCAAGAGCAAACACACAGTATATGCTAATTCCTACGAAACGAGCGAGTGATAGGTTGAAGGTGGAAAAAAAAACCAAGAGGACGAACTTAATTAGAATTCAGCCGAGGTTCGATGGCTGCATGGTATGCGTGATAATCGTCTCCAAAAAAACCTGATGGCGTCGTCGAAACGTGAGGCATTAAAAAACGCGAATAGCGAGCAGCAGGCGAAAATTTGTCTACCAAATTATAACCTACAAAATTATAGAATTGTAGGACGTTATTCATCAATTCCTTCCATAGTCATAGCACAGATTGTAAAAGTCTACTAATACTACTACTCGCTCGTCACATTTGGTTGAACTTGTTACGTCACGAGAGCTGTGGAAATTGCAGCGAGACGGTACGATTATATAGCTATATAAATGCAGTTCGCGGGTGTGCAGAAAGCGTAGGAATACAATGTATAGCAATTTGCTTCGAAGAACGCTCGAGGGGAGACTCATCCAACATCGCGTGACCGAGTAGGAGACAGCAAAAAAAGAACGATACGGTGTATATAAAGTCGCGACACAACCATATATACTACCAAGACGACGACGACATCGAAGCGCAGGTCGTCGTTATCGGGGTACGTAAGTACTCGTGATTCACGCTCATTACGTCGTCGTTCCGCAGTGCGCGGGGAATGAAAATTGAGAACGAGTCGCTTTGTAGGGCATGCCCAATACCTCTGCCGATGCATCAGCTGCAGCCGTGTCCGGTGCACTTGAGCGAGCAAATTTTGCTCCGTGTACTTCGAATATAAGCTTGATATGGTCTTGTCGTCGTGTATAATGCATTAGCTATATGGCACCGGAACATACTGGTACACGGTGCGACGAAGACTACATATACTTTCCAAAAGGTGTACGGTATCAAGATTAAGCTTTCGAGAAGGTAATGATGAGAGGATCGGCACTATTAGTATAATTACCGTGTTGTCTTTCGCAGTTGCGAAAAAGACGACGACGACTTTTCGATTAAGCTATATACTTTTACATACTAACATGTTTACACGATACGCGTGAGTATGGAAAACGAGAGCATTTTTTTTTAAATATGTAGAAGCCTTAAAATGAATTGTGCAAGTCATTGAAACAGTATTCACAGTCACAAATATGAAATAGTTGGCTATATTCACTGTATTGGTGTTAGAAAGGAAATTTCTGACAATCGTCAAATTATTCTATACACCGAATGACCCAAAAAATATTACTCAATGCCAGAAATGAAAAGGTAACCAATTCAACTGTAAGCTGAATAAACTGCATAATTTTTGATGCTTGAAACTCATCAAAATACACAACACTCATGGCGGTCGAGGCCATCTCATTCGTGCGAGCAAAATTATCATTCATCTCACAGACGCTGAGACTCGCACCTCTTCCTCTCACTCCCACGTATTACCATATTTTCATTCATCGTGCTAGCCACTTTCAGACTGTCAATAAGCTGACGCGCTATAAGCTCGTCGTCGATTGAGTCACGATTTATAATCCAACGAAGATCATATTCATAACCAGTCCCCCCTCCCCCGGGTCTAATAAACATTAGCTACCAACTATTTAGTTGGTCAAAAGCTTGCATAATGTACGGTCATTTAGAATTGAGTAGGTAATATTGATGTCAAGTGACGATTGATTGATCGTGTCTCTGGGGAATTCTCAAATTTGTAAAAAAAAAAGTTTAATTTGATCACACCGAGAATTTGCCTCGGAAATGACAAATCTACTACAGTTTGCACTGAGCACTTCAGCCATGACCCAATCGCGTTACCCGCATAAAAAGCGATTCATCATATTATTCCATTCAATCTTTCCCGACGATAATACATTCCACAGAAAAAAAAAACAGATCAAAAGCTCACTCGACAACACGACGATCAACCTTGGAGATTAAAGAGGAAACGATTATGACACATATTAAAAAATCGACCAGAGAGCTACTCTCGGACGTTTTTTTTCCACACTGCCCACTCCTGAAAAAAAAAACTCGATAACAATTAGCGCCTATATCAACTCGAAGCAAATAACCAGACAAGGCGAACAAGCAATCCAACGTAAACACAAATTCCAATTGAATTGCAGTTGCACACGATCCGCTGGCTGCGGTTGTACCGCTTAAATTTCAATTCCAAGTTTAGATTGATTTTCATGCTGGCGAGTGAACGAAACTGTTTCTCGTTGCAAATCGAGCGATGGCGTAACGGTATATGCACCCGCTAAAACCGCACGCTTATTCTTACACGGCGTTCAACGACGATTCAACTTTCTCTTGTGGATGGTGATCGTGTCCCAAAAAGAAAGAGGAAGGCGATCAAAAAAGGAATTTGCAGAAAAAAGAGCCAACCAAACGAATGCAGTTTGACCGTGCGCGCCGAACTGCATGCGAGACGAGAGTTGATGCCTCGAGGCGTATTAGGCTGAATTAGTAGAATCAGACAATGGGTTTCTGTCATCTAAATAACGAAATTAGACGGAGTGATCTCTAATAGCTGCTCATCGCTCGCTTACTTTATAAGCTCACTGGATAATTACGTTGATTTACTCAAGTTTCATTGAATTCGAGTGAATTTCCACGTTAAGTCGAACAAGAGCACGTTCAAAATGCCTCAGGTTAGGAGAAGTGAAACACTACATAACGCAAGACCTATACACTCTCTGAGAAACCGTATCGTTCAAAACAGATTCTCAAAAACGATTATTAATTCCTAATACGTGTGAATTCTCGGGCTCAAGGAAGAGCGACTTTATTATAAAGCCAAATTCCTCATGTAAATTGTAAATTACTCAACTCTTTGATGAAGCAGATGTTATGCGAGATATTTTTGAAGCTATAAACACGGCTATCAACTGATTAAATTTTAAAGAGTTGTTAGGAGGAGAGATTTGTTTTATCGAGCATCTCTGTCGAGTGATATCACGAGGGAGGCAGTTGCGATAAGATAAGATTAATTTATAATCGTCGACACTATGCGTGTAACCCGTATCAGAAGAATCGATTTCTCGCCGAGTTCTTTTCCGCTCTTGGAAATATAGGTTACGTCGAAACAAGGTTTGCAATTAGTGCCGATTTATGATAATCAAGTTCAGGAGCTTCTAATACAGTTTACTCTATTTGTTCTGATGTTCACTTTTTCCCGCGATAATGATAGGAATTGAATGTATCACTAATTCATGCTAGATTTTCATCTTCATATAAAAAATCATTATTTATTTGAGTGTTTTAAATTAGGTGCGCGTACAAAAAAGTGATGAGAAGAAGTATTGAAATAATTTCGATGCTCTAGATCTATAAATTATTATTATAATATAGCAGACCCACATAAAAAGAATTGCAAAATTTGGATTAAAATTCTCGTGCTATAAATTAAACCAGACTGCGGACACACAGATGGGCGACGTAATAAAATACCACTGCAATCCAAAAAAATTATCGAAAATACTAATCTCAAAACGATGCTAAATTCTCAATAGCAAGGCCGACAATACTCGAAAATATCATCGACGGAAAATTATTCTTACGCCTCAAACGCAATGTTTTACGATGCAAATAACACTAAAAACATTCAATAATTATGATCAAAATCATGTCAACAGGATTAAATCGAGCAGAATTTCAAGTTCATTTCAAGCACATATGAGCATGCAGAGTGTGCACTTATATGGTATCAACAGCACTTGAGAATTCCACGACAACAAAGAAATCACATGCGTCATCGTGATTCATTGTAAAAAAAAAAAAAAAAAAAAAAAAAAAAAAACAAGAAGAAGTGGATCGGAGTAATATCATATAGCGATAATATCATCAAGATTCATCGAGGCGAGAGAGTAATATCAAGAAAATGAACGAGTAAGAGATGAGCAGCTGCACGCGTTGGCGTCGCGGCGCGGCGGCGTTGTTGGCGGTTCCGCTATTTATAATCGCTTCACGGGCCGCAACAGGCTTGGTGCAAAAATCATCCGCCGTAAATACCGTAAGTAAAAGCCATATCTTGACTTTGATACACCTCTTGTGGTTTCATGTATAGGTATACATCCACGTGCACGCATACAAATACGACGGAGAAAAACGATACGATATCGGGCGACGAACAAGGGGGAGGGTGAGAAACTTGTCTTCTTTTCTTCTCCTCTCCTTCCCGTCATGTCGTGCGTTATTATATACTCGTGTTCATAAGTGCGTGCAAGACAGCTGAATGCTCTCTCTCTTTCGCTTGCATCAAGTATACGCACTCTCGGTTTTTCTCATAGAGATATAATACCATAGAGGAGGCATAGCATAGGAGCCACTGTAAGTGGCCGCGGACTAGAGAGAGGAATAGTCAATCCTGTTGCTCTCTCTTTCACTCGAATATGAAACGGTCGGTGTAAGGTTAGTAGTAGGGAGCGAAGAGAAGGAAGGGGAAGCATTTCTTGGCCGCAGAAAAGAGGCGCATGCCTGCTCTATGGTATAATATCTCTATGGTTTTTCTGCGAGTCGCTCATTATATAGATACTACATATATCGCTACATATGATATGCCCGCACGCCTCAGCCCACATCACCTGGCACGCAGACGCTTCAGATTCTTCTCTTCTAATGTATAGCCCGGCGATATTTTTCGTATCATCTTACTGAACTCTTTCATTTTTCATGTAAGACAGAGTAAAAAAAATCACGATGGTTTTTGCTCGATTTTCGGGCTGCGGTTCGAATTTTGTCGGCATCGAATTTCTTTTCTGGATTTTACATATATTATGATAAAGCAAGAAGCTGAGATCTTGGTATTTTTGGGGTCACGTATTACGAACAAGCTTGCATACCGTTACATTATTTGAGCGTTTTTCGATATTTTGTGTCGTGCATGAACATACATTTTTCACATGATACGTCCTCGTCGAGCAAAAACTAATGAAGATGAAAATAATAATCACACCGGGTTCTGATTGACGATGTCGATCAGTGTTGGAAAAAAATACGACGATACGCGTTTAAGTGCGCATCTCCGCGAGCGAAAAACCAAATTGACGGTTTCATTAACGATAAGATTGAGGTCTGCTCTTTAGTATTTGAGAGAATGATACAACCATATATACTGTATCAAGAATACATTAGACGCATTTCGATGTTTGACAAAGCAGTCAAGTGAGTGGTAATTATCTAACGCATTAGGCTCCCCGCATCTGCTGAATTTTTTCGATAACTGCTCGATTGTGTTTACATCGACGATAAGAAGCGACAATCGTTATTTTGGAGTATTCATTATCTACACACAGACGTTAGATGTTATCATGACATAAATTAACAAGACGCTGTCGGAGCGCGCACACAATAATTCCACGATAACGGAAATTTTATGAAAAATCTTTCAATCAATTTTGAGAAGAACGACACAGCTGGCAACAATTTATCCAACGAGGTATGAAACTCATGCGAATCGTGAATTCAATCAAGGATTTATGTAATTTTACAAAAAAATGAGTGGAACATTGAATACTGCTGTCTAACGTGAATTGCTGATTCCTCAAAGATCAAGATTTTTGTGTTGCTGCGGCGATGTTTCTTGTCAAAAATTAAAAAGAGGTCAACAGCAGAAAACGACGTAGCGAACCGACACGATATATCATACTGCCAATCGCTACTTTCCCACGTTATTCGCACAGCAGCAATTACAAGTGTAGAAGAGAAGAAATAAGTAAAGAGAAAATATCGATCTTGAAAAGTGCACATCTCAACGAATGCGAACTTGTAAATCTCCGTTAATACGTGGAATTTGAAATTGATTGGTGAAGGCAACTAATCGATGAAGCCATGCGAACGCTGTGAGAGTACATTGGAGAGGGTGTGTAAGAAACAGGGTTGAACAAAGTTCTCGATTTGACCGCGCACCCGTCCCTATCCGTTCAAAAGAGAAGATATGTATATCGCATCACGCAAGGGTCGAAGAAGACGGAAGAGGAATAGAATGAGTGTGTACAGGAGGTTGAAGGAGCGGATTTATACAAGGGCGGACGCGAACCGATATCCACTTGATCGATGACCGATGAATCTCGTGTGCAGCAGCAGCAGACGACTCATTTATATACCTATGAGAACGAGGAAAGCAAGCGCGTCGGCCCGAGAGATGGTATATAACAGAATAATGAATGTATAGGGAGCATAAAAAACTAAGGAGAAATCGCAAAAGAGGGGCGATATCCAACGTGTGGTGGTGCGACTGATGTTCAGTATCTGTTTTGGATAGATAAATAGGGATGAGGAAAAGAGAAATTGAACATGATGATCTTTTCGTTAGTGCGAGTTTTGTCTTGACGGAGAAGATGGGTGCGATTGGTTAGAAAACGAAACGAAGCTCTACATTTCTGTCTATAGCTATACTCTTGTCGTAAGAGATGAATCAGTATGGTAAAGTAAGGATAGGATCGTGTGTACGTGTCGTGAACATTTCATTCGATAAATCATAGAGCGTGCAAAATTCGAATCGACGCTGGCCACGTGCACGAAGTGAATCAAAGCAGTTCACAGTCGCATGTCACCCAATTCAATTCTGCAACAAAGATTGATATATTATTCGCATGTAGGTACTTTCCCCGCAATTTATATGTAAGAAAATCTTGAACCTCAGCAGAATAATTACTCTAGAATTTCTGCATCTTTAGAAATTCTTGCAGCATAAGAATCTAGAGAGCTAAAGTAAATCATGAGACATCAGAGAGAGAGCAACAACCATCAAAGATCATTGTCGCTTGTGCCTCTTTCGTCGCGTGTACAAAGTTGGACGTGAAAATCAAGTCCACCTCGTTTGATTCGTATCGTTGCACTCGCGTCGCAAATTGCTTTGAGAGAGTGCCAAAGACCTCGTTTTCAAAAATTTGCCGAGCAGAGCATATTAGGTGGTGGTGGTGGTGGCGGTGATGCATCAGAGAAAAGTTCCTTGAACTCGGTGCTGCTCCAACTGATGCTTGTATTAACATGTAATGTTACATCACTTGCCACACACTACATACTCTTGCGGAAATAGTTAAATTGCTTTCCAGAGCAGCACAACTACTCGACTCGCAGAGCAATTTGTCGAGATATAGAGAGAAAGAGAAAGATTGATGCAGAACGAGCAAAACCACATACTCGGCCAAATTCGACTAGCACAACACTTGTATACGTAGCGAAGTTGCGATTACGCGTTTGAGTAACGCAGTTTTCTATTTCAAAGTACGATCGCGTACTGAGGTTTCTTTTTTGACTCAGGGTTCTTTTTCGATTCTGGATGAGCGAATATGAGTTTTGCATAACGAGTGAGAGATTGAAATGAAAAGTTTGCACTACACGACAGTAAAAGTCTGTGATGAAATAAAATGACGTTGGCATTGAATTCAATTTTAGAGACGGCAAGAAAGAAGAGAAATAATGTCTGATGGAATTTTCTAGCGGCGCACTATGTGCACATGTTCACTCATTAGTCAGTCTGTTCAAGTTATCGCAATTCATATGTCACAAAAGTTTACCTAGCCTTGACACTGATGAAGTCTAACGACTAATTCACTGAACGAGTTTGCTGTTATAATACAAACAATGTCATTGGAGAAGAAAATAGGCACATTCGTGCGATAACGGGAAATATCAAATTACGCAATTGACTGCTCATTAGAATAACGACTGAAGGAATAACATCTAATGTTTTTCAACATGTTGCCCGAGACAAATGAAAATTCAAATGTAGGAATTTGTTGAATTGGTAGAGTACCGTTGATTATACAAATATAGACAAGCGAGAGTAGACATCAGAAGTTATAATCCCACGAATGCTCACCAATCGTGAATTTTGCGGTTGCTGAAGACACAGTCCAAGAAGAGATGAACGAACAGAAAATGAATTGAAAGAGCAGACGACAAAAATCGTCCTTAGGCGTTTGATTATAAAGCACATTATAATTTGAGTCCATTATCCACGAGTGCATACCTCATAGCCACGAATGAAGAGGGTGTATTATCATAATAGTTTTCGCATAGTGTTCGAGGGTCGAGCTTCTCTCTTGATGGTTTAGTGTATTGCCGTGTGCGTGACCTGATCTCTTCGCCGCGAGCGAAACCGGAATTCTCGGCGGTATAATAGTGGCGGCTAGCACCTGTTTATCCCCCCCCCCATTTCTATTATATATGTGTTCCCCACAATCAAGAGAACACTACCGGCTGTTGTTATATCTATGGGTGTATATTATACGAATAGGTACCGATGCCTCTATATATCTACAACCATTCGTCACGCGCGTAACAGCAGGGGCAACAATAAATGCAGGCGCTCGAATAGCCCCGTTTTCTTCATTCCTGATGGCGATCCATATGTATCTCTATCTTGCTCCATTTTCCGCTCCACGTGGATTAAATTGCACTGGCGACATGCCCGAGGGTATGAGTATACATCTAT
Source organism: Eretmocerus hayati (assembly GCA_029851415.1). NCBI lineage: Eukaryota > Metazoa > Arthropoda > Insecta > Hymenoptera > Aphelinidae > Eretmocerus > Eretmocerus hayati. The sequence continues at coordinate 61,693,230 of CM056741.1, read as the reverse complement.
CCACAAACGTTTCCTGTGCCTCTTAGACTAGGCGAAACTACCGCCATCGTTTGCAAAAATAGGTGAGTGGAATTTTTTTTTGGGGTCCTCTCCGGAAGACCCTCCTGATCATAGAGACGTATGGACCCAAGCCGAATTCCGATGCAACATTGTTTAAACCGAAATTGTTTAAACAATTGACAAAAGTTACTTATTTTGCCCTGAAACTAATTTTCTAAGGTAATTTGGGATATTTTGGATCGAAAAGTATTCTTGTCATTTTTCTCTAGGAGCCATCATTTCCGAGCTATAAGCGTTTCAAAGTTGAAAAAACGCGAATTTTGCGATTTTGAACGTTAAATAAAGGTAACAACAAAGCGAGAAATCTATGTTCTCAAGGTCGGGATCCATCCACTAGGGAGTCCTCTACAGGTTCCAATAGCAAAAGTCCATGGTCCCGACTCAGAACCTTCCGTTTTTCGGAAGTTTTCAACGCACTGTTTTCAATGAGTCTGCGATTGACTATATATATCGACCCGCGATGTATATAGTCATACTGGCGCCTGTAGAAACAGTGCTTTGAAAACTTCCGGAAAACGGAAGGTTCTGAGCCGGGACCATGGACTTTTGCTATTGGAACCTGTAGATGACACCCTAGTGGATAGATCCCGACCTCGAGAACATCGATTTCTCGCTTTGTTGTTACCTTTATTTAACGTTCAAAATCGCAAAATTCGCGTTTTTTCAACTTTGAAACGCTTATAGCTCGGAAATGATGGCTCCTAGAGAAAAATGACAAGAATACTTTTCGATCCAAAATATCCCAAATTACCTTATAAAATTACTTTCAGGGCGAAATAAGTGATTTTTGTCAATTGTTTAAACAATTTCGGTTTAAACAATGTTGCATCGGAATTCGGCTTGGGTCCATACGTCTCTATGATTAGGAGGGTCTTCCGGAGAGGATCCCACAAAAAAATTCCACTCACCTATTTTTGCAAACGATCGCGGTAGTTTCGCCTAGTCTATCTTTCTAAAACGCTTTTTTTACGTTGACTATACTAGAGGTCAGGTCAACATTGCTGTGTTTTGCTAAACTAAAACAGGATACCACTAACACTCAATTATCAGCGAAAAAATTTTGACTTTCGTCCAATAATATTCTGATGAGCAATAGAGAAGGGCAGAGAATGACAGAGTAAAGTCGTGTGTGTTAAAGGAAAGTGGACCAGAATTTGGAGAAAAAGGTAAACAAACGTGATTTGAAAATCGCGCACCGTTCCGGTTTTCACCTTCAAAGCCGAATACCAATCCGATAGACGATTGTAAATGACAAAAGTCATTGTGAGACACAGACAGACAGACAGGCAGGCAACCCAGAGTGTCCTTTTCCTCCATTTCCCATCGACAATTGTTTTGACCTGAGTGAGACGTCAATTCAACGATGAGAAATAGAATAAGAAACGCTGCAGGAGTCTTTTCGTAAGAACCTATCTCCTCTGGAGCTATTATATTATCCATCGGCGTGGATGCACCCAAAACTACTTCTTCGAATATCGAGTGAATCTGATAGTTTCAGCGGGAGACACAGCAGCATTGACGACGATCCCGTGACGGATTTTGCCCTTTTGTAAACGTTATGGCGTTAATCCTGTTTGGCGGGCTACCGCACAACGGGAGATATCTTTTCATGGCCTACGATAAAATACAGTGACATTTTTATTGTGAGGTATAAATGATAGAAATGAGAGCGACTCAACTAATACTACAGTGGATGGGTAGTGTCCCTTTAACTTTTGCATAAGCATTGGAGGCGCCTCGGACGACGATTTTTTTTTTGGAGCACAATATCCTATCTCTCTCTCTTTTCTCTAGGAATTTACGAATGCAATAGACAGGTATATTAGAACCGGAATACCGTTAGCTTTGTTCACGAGTCGGTTGTCCAAAGTTTTTTTCAATGCTTCACGAGTCTTTGCCGTATTATTACTGCGTCGCCGCCATTTTGTACAGGAAGGGGCTCTCTCTCGAATACCCAGGAAGTATGTACTAGCTTTGAATTTCAAATCCGCGCGTTTAGAATGTTTAGACTGTTAATAGAATTCTCCGTCAGGAATAGCGACAAAAATTAGAAAAACGAGGTAATACCAACGATAATAATGATGATGATGATGATGATTATGTGTATCTAATAGGTTACGAGAAACGATTGCTGCTGTAGAGCGCGGGAAAGTTTGTGAATCCAAGCTATATCAACGAATTATATCTCGAGCACCGTTATGCAGCTTTCATTCGAAGTAGAAATCCAGCTCTCCGAACACTGCCGTAATGACGTGTCTGTCAAACACTAATTGACGTTTCTCTCGCACCATGCGGTAAATGACGGGCGCGACACACGTGACTTGATTACATACATTAATCCAAACTGGGTTTTTCCTGCCACAGCATGGAATGTATAACTCGCACTTGCGGCACGAGATTGAAAACGCTCACGAAACACTTCTAGATATACATTTTGTTCACATAACAGCACTGTCGCAATTGGATACTAAGTCAATGTTCAAGCGTTGAACGAGTCGTAATTGAAATTGATGAAAAACTGAATCGTACAATGAGACTTAACCGTTTTTCGTCCAGTGTCTTACATCGGAATGAGCTCCTCAACCAATAGAAAAAGTAAATCACGTCAAAGAAAGATTTGCTGTGCTCCAATGAAAGGTTGAGTATCAAACTGAATTCAAACTGCTTCGTTGTACACGATCAAAATGTATAACTTGTTTCAATGTCACTAAATTTCCGTATTTTCCACAAAAACAAAACAGCATCAAAGTTACCATAACAAGGAAAGCAAATTTAAACGGTCGATAGAATCATTAAGCGCCACTCAAATTTATTGTGAGACTGATGAGGCAGGAATTATACTCTAACGACTTGGAAATAGATTGTGAGCATTAATGAGCGGAGGCTGACGTCCTCGATGAATGACGCGACGGCAAACTTGGCACTCCGATTCCGACATTTCCCAACATGGAATGTCACGCATCGTTTCAAGAGATAATACGAGCAGCGTTTTACAATGCTTATACTTTGAGTATACATAATGGCCGCATGCGAGCCCGTGTGACTCGAGGAACAATGTAAAGATGTTTGCAGAATGATAAAACGGCACAAAAGTCAATTGAATTCTTACTCAAATGTTTGCCAGTGGGTGTTCTCAATTCAAATCTTATCAGTTTTCTCGATTTTTTTTCTTCATCTAGCTTTAGATCATTGTCAACAACGGCGGGGATGAAGCAAAAGATAACGATAATTAATGTGATTGTATAGAGGTAAACTTCTAGAAGGTTGAAACAACATTCCTCTTTCAGTGAGAACTCAATGTGTGCGGGCATGAATAGCTACGTCTAATATACCTACCCGAGGAAAAGAAATTAAAAACAAATAGACGCTCGTAACCGAACACAGCGAGTAATCTGCGTGTGACTGGCTGATGTAAGAATAACGATTGTATCCAAAAGTCACGAAATAAACAAGCAGAAAAAATATTGAAGTAGACGCGACCCCGATCAAGTCCTCAAAGGAATCTTCATCACGTTGAGAGAATTCTCGCCCGCCCACTCCCGAGTTTCGAGCCAACTATCTCTCGCCGCGTTGATTTGCGTCTCTCCTGACTCTGTGCCAACTCTTGGAATAGCCGACGGCTCTAAGTTTAATCGGGATGAAAGAAAAAAAAACAAAGAGAGTGAGTTGTGGATAGACGTTTGCGTATCTGAATGCTTCTTTTTCGCGGAAATAGATCGATATCACACGAGTCTTTCAGAATAATTGCTACTAACAAATTTAATCATTCACGAATATATCGCGACAATTTATTTACGACAAAATCTGATGGTTTCACTGTCGATCGTCTAGAGAATTTTGAACGGATATTAAGATGGATGACGGGCGAAACACCTCGACACTGCATCATCAATCAATACGGTAATAGCTAATAAAACTCTTGAAATATTACACAACGAGGAGGGACGGGTTAGAGAACTTGGGTCCTGGGTCAAGCCATTTCGATTTGGAAATCAGATACACTGGTGGTGGGAGGGGTAACGAAACGATGCACTTTTGAATCGCAGAGCAGGTATATCTCTGCCGAGATTTGATGGAATCTCGTCAGGTGCGTTTGCCCCTTCGGGGTCCCTCGGGCTTTGTTCACGGGTTTTGCTCGGTCGCAACCACAAACAGCTCGCGAACAAAACCCCACCAGGAATCATCTCCTTTTCTCATCGCACACAAAAGCCACCAGAGGTACGAGAAATCGGAGCAAACTCTGGCACTACCACATCTCCCAGACACGCACGTCCATCACGAAGACCATCGTCGAGGAAACGACACTTGTACGAACAACGAGAGAGAACCAGGGTTGAAAAAGAAACATCACACTCACAGGGACGACGGCGAGGGCGCGGTTGCAGGTTCATGAGGCCCGCCATAAAGTTGGGCAGGCGCGGGTGGAGGTAACGGCTGCGGAGGTGGCTGTGCCAGGGCGGCAAATCTGTGAGCAGCGGCTGCAGCTACAGCGAGATTATGCTGCTGCTGTGCCGCCGCTGCAGCAGCGGCTACATGATGAAAAGCCGGATGGTGAGGATGATGAAGCGGCAGTGCCGATGTTGGTGGATGAGGCGGCATCAAATTGTACGGTTGATAAAGCATCTGCTGAGGCTGTGCCTGATGATGAGCGGCGTGAGGGTGCGGCTGGAGGTGCTGCTGATGATGATGTCCCGCAGCGTGATGATGCTGGGCCGCTGCAGCCGCCGCAGCCTGGTGCAACAGCTGTAATTGAGATTGCGTAGCAGCGGCCGCCGCGAGAGCCGGTCCCGAGGAAGTCGAACCGGGTCCACCCTGGGTTGAGGCCTGCTGCGGGCTCGCGGGTAGAATTGCCATTGCCGCGCCTCCTAGCACCGGTGGCATGATGGTGCTGGCGTTGATGATGGAGCTTGTGATGATGCTGATTGGAGCAGAAGGCCGGTCGAGGGCGACGGGCCACGCATACCTCGCGTCTTTGTCGTCGCGTTCAAACTGCTTCTTCTGCCTCTTATCTTCTTTTAAAAATTCAACTATCACTACTGCTTAATTAGCAGCGTTTCGCGCACCGTCATTTCACATACACCACCATATCACCCAGGTTATTTTTTTCTTCTCACTTGCTTTTAAATATCACTAGTTTTCTCGCACGCTCATACACCAATAAAAAACGATCACACTCTCGCAGCGAGGCCAGAGATCGCTTGCTGCTGCTGCTGCTGATGGGGCCTCCACTCCACTATATACTCTCTTCTCTTTTCCCTGTCTCTCCTCCACCTTGCTTTCTCGTTCTGGTTTGTGTTTCATGCAGCAGAGCAGACGGCGGCAGCAGGGTCTTGCTTCGACGCTGCCTCGTGAGCGACTGGCGCGAGCTCAGCCGAAGCTCCGGCGGTGCCCCCCTCTCTTTTCATTTGTAGTAGTAAACCGGCTGTGCAGCTCAAAAGCCCGGCTCGACGTATATTCTCTCTCTCTCTCTCTCTCGAACATGCAGCGCGAAATCCTTCTTCCCCTCGCGTGCTCCCGGACACTGCCGCCACCATATACATTTATATATACCACCGGTGGTGATGTCTAACTGCCTTCCCCTCGTTCCGTCCCTCGCCCTCTCATATCGCCAAGTTGATACGTTGTATTCGTATTTATAAGAGTAAGAAGTACAAGTACATAGGTATAAGCATCGCGTGGTCGGGGAGTCTGAGGTCTGAGACTGCCGTTATGTGATGCGCAAGCGTTATGTGGAAGTGAGAGAGCGAGTTTATGGGAAAACGAGCGTCAGGGATATTATTCGCGGTATATACAGAGAGTATAGCGAGTGCATGGTGGATTTACTTCTGGATTGACTTAGACTTTGAGCAGCTCACGTATTAGGTAGTAGTATGATGGGCTGCATAACGCGCAATGTCAGCAGAATTTACTGCACGCTCCAGTTCCCGGGAATTCGAAACACGGGGAGAGCTTGTGCTTCACGAACATCAGGCTTTTGTATCATTCTTTTGTCACGGTTTCGTGTTGCCGGACGTAAGTATCAAGATACTTAAGATTGAGTTGCGCATCGATTAATATGATTATAGAGGGACGATCGCAATTTTTTGTTACTTTTTTCTTTTTAAACTAAATTTGAAAAATACTTGCGTGAGAGCGTGACATCGCACAAAAAGCGGAGTGAGAGCGGGAGGATATTGATAACTTACGACCAGACGTGATAGTCGCGTTTAGTCAAAGTTTAGCCCGAGCCGGGGTGCCACAATCTAATCAATCATGTTAACTCGAACTAATCTTTGACTAAACGCGATTATTACTTGAGGTTCCAGTATAGAAAATTAGACACGAGCATTTTGATGCACCCATTTGAAGTGACGAATAGCGCGCAACGTCATATCACTTCAAATAATATATAGGCTCCCAGTCGCAGTTTTAGACGAGTTTAATAGCAAAAAATTGCTGGCAATGCTGCTCAAATTTCGCATTCAACTGCTAAACGTTCGACAGAGCAAAGTTCTTGGCAAAGTTTCATTTCTGACATTCCACGAGTTGCTGCGTTAACTCGTTATTGATATTGCAACCCCCCTCCCACGATCGTTTACATTCGATACATTATAATGTTTATGCTGAATTTCATATTGTAGCTTGTGATGCGAAAATTAAGTTCACAACTGATTTTTAATCCGCAAGTTGAATCAAAGTACGATAGACTATGAGAAGAGCCAATTTGCACTAGGTAAGATTCATCAATTCTCGATAAACCTCGACTCGTGGTGAGTGCGAACTGCGAAGGAAGGATTTCTGCTAGATTAATTATACACGCTTCTACGAGAGGCGGTTGTATTCAATCGATAATAATGATGCTTAGTGCGTGAATGAGCCGTTGTATAGGATCGCTGCATTGTTTGCGCTGCCGTCTAATATAGCCGTGGCTGATCGATGAAAAATTCATGATCGAGCGGGTTGGCTTGCGGTAAATCGACTGCACGTATTGGCATATCCTCGATAGAGGTTAATTTATGGGTTAGCTCTTGGTGTGCTTTAGCGGAAGAAGATGGATCTAAGAGGACGAGTTACAACTGTGTTAACCTTTTGTTAATTCAACAACTACATCATAAAGACTTGGCGTACCCATCGAGAAATTACATGGATAGCGGCCAATTTACTTCAATAGTCACTCAATTTTTGCGTACTCTATCAATTTCTTAGTGCCAATTTTTCGAGCAATTTTGATTCCAAAAAAGTGAAATTTGAAACATAGCGAGTGAAATTTACTTCAACAAAATCAGAAAGTGAAGTTGAATGAAAATCTGTGACGGGCAGAACTTTATTTCCAACTATAATTCGATTAGAACTAATTTGTTTATGAACTAACCTAGAAAATGGTAATAGAGGTCGGAATGGAAATTGCTAATACATCCTTACAAAATTTTACTTGCTCATAGAGTCAGGAGCAGGATTGAGAAGGTACGTACTTCAATCTCATACCTATAGTATTCACTTACAGCTACTTCAAGTTTAGAGTCGATATCAGATGCAGTGAACGAGATAATGGCAGTACGCTACGGTGTTTCTTGCCTATATAGCTTTGACTCGCTCGAATCTATCTCTTTCTCGAATAGGCATTCGCAGAGATGCGAAGAAACTATGTACGATATATGTATTACTCTATATACCTGTATACAGTGTATAAAGAGAGAGAGAGAGAGAGAGTGAGTACACGAAGCTGCAATGTAGCAATTGCCGTTTGAAAGGGGCGCGAGAGAAGAGCTGCTGATGGTTGCAAAGTTGTATTGCCCTGCTATGAGCCCATCCAAAGAGCGAATTTCCACTTTGTTTCGCGACCGCGTGGAGTTTTGACTGGCTCGAGCGAAATTGCCAAGCGTACAGAATACCTACTGCCTCTGGCTCTCGAAACTTTTGCGTTATGTACATCGCCTCACTCGTGCCTCCCTTTACACGCCATAAGATTCACGCGTTTGTGTTATTCGCGTGCGGAAATCAATAGAGGGATTAGTTTGGCTTTATTTTGCAATTTTTTGAGAACGCAATCCATATCGATGTAGAAATGCATGACCACTGGTCGCTCAATGATAATACCATTCATGAGAATGTGGTTTTTGTTCGATCTTTGAAGACAGGGTTCTGGAAGCTAATAAGACTCGTAGACGAAACGTCGAGATTAAATAATTCACCATCTTAAATACCATTTATCGTTGTAGATGAATTTGTTCGTAATTTTAGTTTCAAGACTCTAGTTCGAGTTCTAGTTGGAATTTCGTTTCGAATTTCGTTTGACGAGAGTCAGGAAAGTTTTAAAATGAAAATTTTCGTAAAAAGTATCGATTGACACATAAGAAAAAAATCTTCAAACGTCGTAGACGTTAGATTGATGCATTTTCACTTTGATTATCAAAAATCCAAACGCCCTCATGAAATTAAAAAAAATTCACGCTTATCGACCTTACAAGGACGAAAGTTTACATCGCAAATGTCCAAGATGAAATAACTCACACATCAAAAGAAAGAAAGGAAAAAAAACAACTTTCTCCATTTGTGCAGCAGAATTTTATTTGAATCTCTTTTGATACAGCACCAGTGTGCACGCAGCACTTTACGCCATCAGCCGGTGAATTACGACGGTCGCGAAAAGAAGGAGGAGCAGAAGGAGGAGGAGGTTGTGAGCAAAAACGAGAGCAAAGAGCGTAATATATAGGACTCTATGGAAGCCAAGCAGGCCACGGAGGTTCTTGATCCTGCTGATCTGCGGGCTGATTTAGCTCTACATCGTCTTTTTGCTCATTTTGAGCACCGAAGCTCGGCGTCCGCAGAACCAACTCAACCAACTCCTTTTCTCGCTTCCAACACGCGTCTGTGTATAGTCCCTCATTGTCGACCGATATATAAACTTGGGTTCGTTCTCTCTTGAAAAAGGGTAACCCTTTTCTCGATCGCTCGCTCCTCTTGAAAATGGTCCGAACTAATACGTGGCTTTCTGTTCTTTTGCAAGAGGCTTGCGGAGGCATTTCAATGGGGATATACGGCTTTTTTACCATAAATAAAAGAAGATGACGGTGGGAGTGAGTTTTGCAAAGAGCAAAAGTGATGCGGTATAAAATACAAGAAGAGCTGTTCTTGCGACTTGAAGTCCTTGACCGTATGACGTGCAAGCCAACATTTTTCCAAATTGAGATATTCAAATGGCTGTCGCTATTATGGTTCAGTTTTAAAGTTAACCTCGAGAGATAGAAAAATAGTGCGTAAGTGATAATAAAATAGGGATGATGGTGGCAGATATAGAGTAGATGGAACGCAGTGATATGGTGAGCGAACGATGCGAGATTATTTAAATTTTCACGGGCTGCTTGTTACAAAAGCGGGTAAGTGTATATGCATGTAGTTAGTATATTCATGCGTGAAATTGATTGAAACGAGCTTGAACACGACGAGAGCGATCTTCGCAATTTCGAGACATCATCGCAGATATAGAGAGAGAGAGAGAAGAAAACGGATGAGCAAGTGTCGTGTATGAGATTATAACACGCTGTATAATACAAGGATATATTTGTATTAGTGAGACGCGGCCAAATAGCCCTGTCGTTAGTGTGAATGGGCAAACGAGCGCCATCACATTAACGAACTTTGACGACCGACTAAATTGGAGATAAAACTTGTCGTCTCGTTGTCGTCGTCATTGTCACTTGATTGTCGATTTGCAGTCGAGATATGACCAACGCATGATGAGCTATCGATTTTTATCGACCATAGTTTTCGTCTTACATGGATAATTTTTTATTAGTACTTTATTTATTGAATTGATGATCAGATAGGTCAATGCCGCGTTAAAAACTCTATTTCTTGATCTCGTCATCAACGAATGTTTGGCTTACATTCTAAAATAAAAGTCACGAATCGGTTTTTTTATCAAACACTCGAAGCTATCCGTTAATACGTGTTATCGATCTCAATAACGTTTGGTGACAAATTTAACCTTCAAAGTTCAAGTAGTTGAGAAGCACTCGGAAGTTGTTCAACTTGTAGACACCCCAAAATTATCCACTCAATTTTCTTTCGTATCGAAATACGATATTTCGACTAGTCTATTGACTCACAAATTGACGCCATACCAGGGATGTTACATACAATTTAAAAACCACAATTTATATAACCAATCTATGAATGATCATCAGTATATACTCATTTATCGTACGCATCTCGAGGTCAACGATCTATCGAATACTCGAATATAGCCACTTTGCACCAAACATGTACCGGAATACTCAACGTGACATGTGTTTCGAGTATACATCAAGTAATCAAATTGAAACGTCACGTTCACCATATACGAACATCGATATCGAGGACTATAACTATAGAGTATATTCACTGTGACGCACACTCTCATCCTGTTCTATCAAATTTTATTACCATAGACGTAAAACTGTCCGAATTCATAACTCAATTCGCACGGACGTTCTCTTCCTTCTCAACGAATTATTTGTTGGAGGTGCAAGATTCACAGTTCTGCGACTATACGATATGGCCCCATAATTACACGAGGCGCATGGCGCATACTATGTATGTACGTATTTATAATAAAGAGGATAGGAGGTATGAGTCAGCAAGAGACGTCGACGTCAGCGCCATTGCATCACGATAATAACATTGATCTTGCTGTTATATTACATAGAGGAAGTATAAGTATATAACAAGATTCGCGATCTTGCGTAACGACCGAACGTTTCGCTCTCTATTATAAGAACGATCTACTTTACTGTACGCAGTGCATTATACTCATGACTGCGATGCTTGATCTCGCGGTGTAAAAAAACCAGATGAAGCTCGATTATACTACAGTCTAAACTAAATGAAATTGCGATAAAATAGTAAGTAGAAATATAAAAGTAAATGGTTTGAGTTGAGAAAAATTCTTTCATCCGAGTAAATATAAAATTTTGCACGAACTTTTTTGAAGAAGACCTTATAATGCTTTTGTGAGGGAAATAAAAAAAAGAAACCAAGTATGTATTCAAAGTGAAAAGTGTAAGAATTGTCTCGAGCGAATGCGATTACACGCAAAGAGCGAGATTATATCGAAATTCGACTACGCTCGCCCACGTATTCGTACAATATCGTGTTTGATGTATAAATATGGATGTGCGAATGTATTTACGTATGGCCCGGGCACAGGGGTCGCGCGCATTGTTTATTCGGTCCGCAAAGCGAGCTCTGCACTGCACGATGTCTCGTGAATAATTTTGTCGCGCGCCGAATCTTCTATTCCCTCTTTTTGTGGAGAAGCGAGCACTCGATATCGCACCACGGTTTCGTGACTTTGCACAAATAAATGAACGCCTGCGTCCCTTTTCCCCTCGCCATCCCGTATATCCAAAGGATCTGCTTAATCTGATGCTTTTATGGAGAGACAAAGGGCTCGATGCATTGACAATTTAACGCATTTAACGCCTTCAGTTGACTCAGAACTATATCAAATTTTGATCAATCTTTTCCTTTTGGACTACAAAGATTGCTACAAACTCGAAATCGACAATTTTTGGAAGAATTCTGAATGAAATGGTAAAGAATTTCAAGTTGATTCGGGGAATTCTGAGTAGAATGATTTAATGTCCGAGGTGGACGTAATCAAGATGTTTGTGGATAAGACAAGAGAGAGAAACAGGATGAGCGTATAATCTTGTCCGGATCAACAATGCCAAGAACGATCTATTCACTCGGAGAATCAAGTTTGGAAACTTTGCAAGATATATAGGGGATGAAGAGTGAGGATTACGAGAACATGGGATTACATTCGCAGCTGTAACCGAGACATTAAAGGGTGAAACTTTGAATAGGGTGAGAGATTTGCTTTGAATTCGGACGGCTCTCAACTCTGCCCGGGTTTCACATATTTTTTTACACGCCATCCTAGGTTAAGCTTCGCCGCCACTAGGGAAATTTGATTCGTCAAGCAACGATATTCGGAGAGTTTCCGTATTCATTTTGTGTTTCTCTGGTCGTCGTTGTCGTCGTTGTCGTCGTTGTCTCGAGAGACTTTGCCCTATTTACATAATCATAAACTCGAGTTTGAGTACGATCTCGAGATTACACGAAGAGTTTTCGCATCAACTGATTTTGTACAGATAGGTATTTTTATATTTTCTGGTAGCATTAAAATTTTGAGGGAGCGAAGGAGGAAGGGAAATGGGGTTTTGGAATTCTGAGCTCAACGAGATATTAAAGTTCCCTCGCGAGTGTGCGACATGAAAAAAAAAACTCATCGACGAGGGTCGAGGGGTGGAAAAATTAGCCAAGATGAACGCGGAAGGGCGAAAAAAACTCGCGAGTAAGTTAAGAGGGGGGCGATGAAGAAGGACGAAGAAAATGTGTACGAAAATACCGACAAGCGAGCAGGGATAGAAGAATATGAAAACGTTTAATGTCAGGAGACCCACATCGAGACCGAGCAGATGAAGAAGCAAGTCTGGCTAAGACTTATTTTACGTAACGCACGCAATGGGAGAGGATTCTCTTTCTCCCGCATTTTCATCATCTGCTTTTGCATCCATGTCAGCCCTTCTGAATTATTTGTCGCTTATGTACGTATATATCTATACATATTCCGCTACGCTTTTATTTTGCGAGAGTCACTCTCAGAGATATTGATTTTGCCACTTTGATTCAGATTCCTGGGGGCAATTACCCAGGAATTTCAATGTTCTCGAGAGGTAGAGATATGTAGACTCGGATCTATGTCCGATGATGCCGCACGAGGGGAGAGCTCGAGTCGATATTGCAATCCGGAGAATCTCGATACGCAATCTGATGCATCTGCACAGAGTGCGCCATTGAATTGAGTGGCTCTGGTGCACTATGCGTATATCTATACAAGCTAGTCATTACTCTCAATGTCGAGTGTGTGCGTATACATATGCGGGTGATTGAGAAATCAATTGTGATGCTTGGGGTCTAGACCTTAACGAGCGCGTAATAATATCGATCATCAAGTTTTTTAAATTCTGCTTTGAAACAGTGAATGACCCACTCTGTATCGCATTGTTATTTATCAATCTACTATTTTTCTTTACCAAGCTTCTTTCGTGCATCAACTTTCTACGATTCACGGTCTTGCCGTCTGCGTATTAGATGCTCATAAAATAGACCCAGACGATTCATAATTTATGAATGAAAATCGTGATGCTATAGAGACGCGATTTATGATCTGTTCATAAGGCTCAATGCTCGTTCTATTGTAAGAAGATTGATATTTAATGGATGATGAGTTTGTATCTCGATTCTGATTCCTGAATATACAATTCCATTATTATTCATTGGAATGCGCAATTCCGAGTGATTCGAAGCATGAATTCGAAATTGATTGATATACCTAATACGTAAGAGCCGCAATACACGTGTGATCACACAACGTGTCTATTACGAAATTAATCCAACAGCAGCTGTCGATTCTATAAGCGAGGATATTATCCGTCTTAAAATACTTTGAATATCGTCAAATCTTGCAAATGATGTTGACGTACTGAATAAATATACTTATGTACGTACCAGAATTACACAGGGTTATACGTTATGAAACTAATCTTATGTGGATTCAGCTGTTAAGACAAACCCAATTCCAGAATCAATTTTGATATTACAGAGTCTGGTCACCGTGCTCACCTGGAACAGAAAAATTACAATATTCATTATTTTTCAGACACAGGTATCGATTATATACTGGATAATTGTGATAATGTTCTTTATCATATTCTACATTCCCATATTGCCAGAACTTTTATTCAGACTCTATCGGTTCCTATTTTTTGTGAAAGTGGAAAAAACGTTCGAGAGTATCGTAAGTAAATTTCAGTTTCACCTTGCGACAGAGAATCGATTCCAATTCAAAACCTTTCTCAATAATTTCACCAAAAATGCGGATTAATTTTGATCATGAACTTGTTAAAATTTCCTTCGTTTTCTCACTCGCGCATACCCTACATTTACCGCATTTATCTTCGTCATCTTCGTAAAACGCGAATCACTCTAATAGAAATCGCAAAGCTTTACAAAATTGGCAATTTTTGAGAGTCCCATTGCCCATCGTGTGCGGGGGGTCTGAATCATATGAACTTATGCTACACGCGTCCACATTTCTTCCTAACCTAAACCATATTATATTATGTAGCATCAATGCTCGCTCGCTTTAGCGTTTTTTTTTTCTCGACCCTCTTATTCCCGATGATGCTTCCTTTCGTTCGTCACCCTATATATACTATCCAGACAAAAAGTCTCTTCGGACGACTGATGGCGCGAAAATGAATGAGGCAAAGGCAAAGAGGGGGATACACAAAACTGTGTAAGATGAAATGAGAGCAAGCAAGGGAGAAAGAGAGAGAGAGAGAGAGATAGAAAGTAAGTATAGCGAATAGAAGGAAGTATGTATACAGAAAATACAGTGTCGCAGATGTTCCGAGGGTGAGTCACATAAAAGGGCAAATGCGATTCTAAGATGTAATTTCACTGGCAAAGTACAAAAGCTGAAAGATCAACTGTGATGTGTACGTGCAATTATCGAGGGAGAGAATCAAGATTGGATGACGAGTGAGAGACTTTTAGCCATGCGATGCTTTTTATCGATTATTATTTCATGTTGGAGTGATGTGATGGGAAGAAATTAGTTGATACCGTGACCAAAATGGATAATAAACAACGAAAAACTTCATTTTCAGGGTATCGATTTTACAAAATTTATGCGTTTGACGTTTGAATTTACGAAGCTTTCATGGAAATCGAAACTGTTAATTGATTCCACATCATCACCGACATTAGTTCATAGAACGATAATCGGGCATACATTATTCTATCGAAATAAAAACCACCCTAGCGTGTTATTGGATATTACAGTTTGGAATCTTGTTATGCTTATCGACGCCATTGTTATTCGTGTTATTCAAACACAATTTGTCATATCAAAGCTATTAACCAGAGGTCAAACATATCGTGTATGAATCTAATCGATTCGCTGAGACAAGTATCATGAATTCCCAATGAACTAAATCTTGATTGGATATAATTCTGTTTGAATAGCGGATAAAACTCATTTCAAGGTTTCGCCTTGAAGAATCTGGCTATATAATTGAATGCAAAATTTGAGTTTGGAACGAAAATTCCTTGCTGGAAACAACGGTGATCGACCTTGAGATTCGAATTCGTAATGAAGACAAAAGATTATGACACTTCTTCGCAGCACTCTGCGTTTTTTGGGAGAATTATAAATGCATAAATCATATTTCATAAAACCTGACATAAGCCTTTGGGATGACTTTATAAATAAGACGATAAATCTTTCTCTCGCTTATCGAAGAAGCGAGAAAAAGATGAAGAATTCGTAAAAGCTGGTTTCGAATTTATTGATGATAATAAGCCGAAAAAGACTGAATGGAAGAGACATGCTTGAGTAAAAGTTTATCTCTCCGGCGATTCATCCAATGTTGCTTTCTAATATACGAATGAATTCATGCATGCGTAAACGCCGCCCGTATAGAACGTGGAGATATATACCATTGCAAAAGCGGATTAATTGGCTGCTACCGGTTCAACGACGTCACTCTTAAGGGAGTAACCTCGGTACCGCGCGAGTCAAATTGATCGACTTTTTTCAACTTTCACAAATTTGCCTTTATGTGTGCCTTATGTGATAATCAGATCTCAATACACCCTCACATATAAACTTGCGTATGCATTCGACTCACGAATCATGAAATATTAATCCCTGATTATGGACGAATTTGTCTTAATTGTGACTTATTCGTATCTTCACGCTGAAAATTAATCAGAACTTTTTTCCAAGCTAACCAGAGCTTGAAAAAAAGTTCGAGCACGTTCTCTGTATTAAGATCTATAAGTGAGCAAGACTTGAACAAAAACTGATCGGTCAGTCTTTTATAGTCTAATAATCATCGCGATGCCCATAAGACAGCGCGTATATAACCTCTAAAAATGTTTATGCTGATGGTTTGACTCAGGGGTAGCCAATGCTCGTGAAATTTTGACTGTGTTCAATTGACACGCCAATACATCTCTCTGCCAAGTTTGATCAAAATCTGATCGATGGATCTTCTACCGAGGGTACTCCCTTAAATGATTCATGAATTGCGAGCATTTGGTACAATGGGGATGAGAAACAATGACATATATAGGTAGACACGGCGAGCACCCAATCAAATATGAATGCCTCTGATGCAAGACATTAAGAATTCGATATTACATTTATTGAGTTCTCGATATCAATTTTATAAGTAGACCGGGTTCGGTATGACACTGCTGATCATCATTTTTCATTCAAACACAGAGAAGAGATTGTGGAGTATTTGCGTGGATTTTTTCGATTCTATCGGCTCCTACTCTTCAATCAGTTACGATTCAATACAAGTGAGCGGAAACCTCATTGAAGGGCAGACATTTGACAAAAATTATGGAGGAGTAAACGATTATTATACAAAAATGTTAGAGTGTTTGAGCCTTTCAAGGCACGGAGATTGGAGACTTAATTTTTTTACAGATAATAAACTTTGACAGAACTTTGATGAATTTTCAAGATTTTCGATAAGTTTTAATTCCTTCAACCAGATGCACTCAAAATAGAGCTAATTCAAATATTGTGCGAACGATAGAATATGTTAATTTGTCAGAATATTATCGAAGTTAGATTATTATAAGAGTATTATAAGAGTTGCAAGATGTACTGTTCACAAGTAAAAGTGAGATATTTTTCTCGAACCATATCTGAAACACTTGCGAGCTTGAGATATTATCAGCAGGGTGTAATTTCTAACCTTTCATCGTTGATTCAATTCAGCCTCGACTTTTTTTAAATTAGTCTCAAAAAAAATAAATAAACTTCGCAACGGCGACTGATCAGTGCAATAGAAAATTCTACCATTCCAACAATAACCTCCTCTCGTTTCAAGTTCACGAGGAAGTTACATCTCAAACTGCAGTTATAACACTGACAGAAAAAATCAAACAAAATAGATTATGAGCGAAAGAAAAAGAGAGAGAAAAGACTGTACGGCCAGTAATCCAGCATCAGACAAAGGAAGAAGGAACTAAAGTCGCAAACTGCACGAGGTTCGTTGTGAGCGGATAAGCGGCCAATATAAATATATACAGCTTACATGAACGTTGGCGCAAGAGGGAGAAAATAATAATCGGCAGATGCATAAATCGCCGGACTCATTGCATGCTTGGTATTACTCGGTTGATGCGGGCGGCCTTCCGGCCATATAAAGCCCGACACGTGACTTTGCTCTCTCTCTTCCTCTGTAAGAGCATATAACGCGATATGAACCGTAGATATAGTTATACACAAGCTGCAAAAGTACATGTAAGTACGGAGAGGAGAAACAGCTATATCGGCTCAGCTGCCGTAAATGCATTTGCCGAGAATCATAACCTGTAATATGTATATATTACATGTATTGGCATATCGCGTTGGAGTGACGTACTGAGCGAGAAAAACGGCTTCGCAGCTTACATAGCATCGAGAGAAAGAGAGATAGTGGGTATATATTCACGCGATTATTACAGCAATGTGCACTTGTAAGCAGTGCGCGCTGCAAGTGCGTTTCCCCGTTTAATGATTACCCAACGCTCAACAGCCGCATGCAGAGTTCGAAAGAAATGAAACCAATGAAATCTCTCTCTCTCTCTCTCTCTCTCTCTCTCTCTCTTTCTCTCAATGCTTTTTCATCGGGATATAGTGAGATATACGCGGATTATTTCCATCATTGAAAACTTTTTGTCGTTGGGTTGATGTGCACTGGACACGTGGGGTGATATGTATATGATGTCTGGTCTGGACTTGTCGCGAGATTGATTAGATGATTGCCATGACAGCTGCGTAAATCATTTCATCGTCGTTATATAGTGGGATGTTGATGCGGGGCAAAAAGAGTCGCTAAATACGAGAATTGACTTTTAGACTAGGCGAAATCGGCGCCACCGCTGGAAAAATTATTCCCATTGGATTTTTTTGCGGGATCCCCTCCGGAAGACCCTCCTGAATCCAAAAATGCATGTGGCCAGTCGAAATTCGAATGCAAAATTGTTTAAACTAAAATTGTTTAAACAAATTGTCTGTATAAACTTTTTCGGTCCCAAAGCAAGTTTTTAAAGTTATTTGGCCTATTTTAAACAGAAAGTCTCTCTTGTCATTTTTCTCTAAAATCCATTGTTTTTGAGCTATAAGCGTTTCAAAGTTGAAAAAATGCGAAAATTGCGATTTTCAACGACTGAAAACACTACGAAAAATTCAAAAATCTCATGTGGCCAGAGCGGAAAATTGTTCATTGGGATCTTCTTAACAATATCCAATAGCAAAAATTCATGTTTCCGGGAGATAACCCTTTGTTTTTTCA
>CM056741.1:61637057-61674681 GCA_029851415.1 Eretmocerus hayati | reverse complement strand
TATATAAACCGAGGGGGTCGGCGCTCGCTCTCTGATACAGACTACAGACCTTGAGTCTCGAAGACTAGCTAGGCGGTGTCGGCACGTGGAGTATACGGTCACTAAGTATATTTCTTGGGGTCCGCGACTCTGTTCTGGCGTCGTCGTCGTCGTCGTCGCCATTGGGCGAAAGAAAGGCACACTACATCAGAGTTTTGCTTCTCTCTAGATGCTCGCCCAGTTTTGAGAAGCCAACACCATGGTATAGTGGGCAGAAAAATTTTGTTTAATTCATACAATGTTCATATCAATCGATAGGGCATGAATTCCTCAGTCTCGGGATATGACTGATTTTAATTTCTCAACCTTCAATTTTCCAAAAACAGTGAATGAAGGTACCGTTGCGGTATGTCTGGCGAGGCTCGAGGGAGGTCTCCCCAAGTCCGATCTCCGGCTCAAATTATTCCTGAGAGTCCAAAACTAATTCCTCAACCCCTACTTGAGGACCAAACAATTTGTTTATTCTAAAAACCAAAGATTTATTGACAATTACCCCCACCCCTCGTTGAGCGGAAAACACGCGATGGCGTAGGTCAAGTGCGCAACAAGGCGCGAATAATTTGAATGTTTGAATGTGACAACTTTACGGGAGAGGGGCTTGTGACTTGTCTGAAACTCATAAACAGTGTGCGTTTTGAGGCACAACCAGCTCACCCAGGGTGTTAAGATCCGATGATGGTCACCAGGAAATGAGACCCGGCCTCGACTTAGTGAATCGGCGTCCGGGCCTTGACAATTTATTTTGGTGCATTTCAGAGGTGCGTTGCAGACGACGTGGAATTTATGGTCGCCCATGTGTGCACCAGGATGCACTGGGATGCACCGCAAAAGAGAAGTTTTCTTTAATGTAGTGCTCCAGGTTTCGGGATGGCTCTGGGACGACGGCAATATCTAGGAAGCGGTGGCAGAACAAAATTTGTGGAAATAACCTCTAATTTGTACGCTTGCAGTGAGGCTCAATTTCACGTGATGTGCGTTGAATTGTCATGTTTGATGCATTCAGAATTCTCAGATGCGATTCATGACTAGTTCCTGGATATATTACTCCACCCTGAAGAATGGAAACACTGGCACTGGATAGAAACCAAACAGCGGAGAGGACAATTCATTCTCGTTACTTTCAGTTAGTCAGAAAGTTAGAGATCATTTTATTGAGTCCACAGAATACTCATGTAGTTATTACTCTCATGAGTGCACTGCTGATATAAAAGCTTGATTCCTCAATGAGTGAGCAACAGTGTTTCGTGGAATTGTAATTGGTCGTTTCTGACTACACGTGTCAGTTTCGTACTACCTCATTGATGAAATACTGTCGAAGGGTGAATGAACTCCTTCAAGAAACTTGCTGATCCAAGTTACAGAATGTTATGGAATCAGCACCACACACAGGATCAATCTTTGTTGTGGTTTTCTATCAAATTAACGAGTTCTGCAATCATGTCTCACAGACATCAATTAGTCAGTCTGAGCATTTATTTGCAGCATCAGTAATATTTTTCATGAATGTGTGCATGGGGAATTATGGGATACAGTCCATGTCAATTTCCACCTATTCATCTGCTTTGATCAGTTTCTAGAAACATGTCACACATTGAAATACTCAAAACTACTTGAACATCTTCACACTTTCAATGGCAAATTTCCATTTCGAATGAAAACAGAAGGATTCAAAGGTTTCCGTGGTACTGGAGAGAGGCACTGGGCAGCAAATTTGACAGTATGGCATAGGTATCATAAGGTTATTGTTTCAATCAATGGAAGCTTACTCTATTTATCGAATGATTAGAGCAATGGTGCTTAAATTTTCCACTGAGGGCTCCATAATACATACTCACAAGGGGAGGACCTGACCTTTGGATCACCAATCCTTTCCAAACTTTTTTTACAGTTTAGTAGTACCTAGAATATGAAGAATCCAGAGTTACTCCGTCAAATGGGCCTCCTGTTCAAAGTTACAGCCCATGACATTAACATTGCCCATATAGGCCCATGTTAAAAAGTGATATATATAGATATACTGGCAACGCTAACATTTCTGCTTGTAGCTCTGGACAGAAGGCCCATTTGACGGAGTTACTCTGGATTCTTCATATTCTAGGTGACACAAAACTGTAAAAAAATTTTGGAAAGGATTGGTGATCCAAAGGTCAGGTCCTCCCCTTGTCAGTTGGGCATCGCTCTTATTCAACACCTAAGTAGGAATCTTCCTTTATTGTCAATGGAAGAGAAGCAAAAACTGAATCAAATGGCCCTCTAATGCTGGCCACTCCCACAATTATTCAGATAAAAATTGTTAGAGGTAGAACACTTTTAGGGCTCCACCTGAGATTAATTTTTGGAATTGATGATGCAGTACATCCAAGTAAATTTTCAAAAGTTTCCAAACGAATTTTTTATTTCCGTGTACTGAGATAAGGAATTTCCTACAATTTTCTTGCATTGTCAAAGATAGAGTTTCTTATTAATTGCACCTAAAAATCGGAGATTGAGTCCGAGCTACCCTAGTTTGTTCGTAACTTTGAACTGCTGATTTGACCGATTTTGATTTCACCAAAATCATTTGAGGAGTGGCTCGAAAACCTATCGACCAACTTTTGATGGAAACCATTCGCGTCTTTTCTAAACACCTCCGGGCTGGAATACTCAAAAATCCAAAATCTGCTTATGAATACTTGGTTGCATGATTTGATTTCTCTATCCTTCTTTTCCGATCTGGGTGATGATGAGCCACCTGTATGTGAAATTTCAGCCTCTATTCTTACGCCTCGAGCCCTTGGGGCTTTTTATTCTCAGAAAAATCGTAAGGAACTTTGAAGAAGACGTTATTCCTTTACAAAATTCCTTCATATAGAACTTTGCAATTGCACTAGGATCATATCCATCGGGAACGACTTTATTTAGTATCATTTTGATTGATAAATGCTCAAATACACGTATAAAGTTGTTTTAAACGCAAATTTCGTATCAGTGATCAGCATCTTTTCGCAGAAGATGCTAATTACGAAGATACCGTCAACCGGGGTAACTTTGGAACAAAATTCGCGTTTTTTTTCTTCAACCTCGCGAAACTTGTACGTCTTACATCAGAAGTGCATCGTATCTGTGGTCAATCGAAAGCTTACAGTTTCAGCTTTCGATTGCGGGACTTGTAAGGTCCATTTGGACATCTCTGGTTGGAGCTATGAGCGCTGAAAGTCGTGTTCCAAAGTTAGACACGGACTGGGGTAACTTTGGAACAGAAATTGTTATCATTATTTATTCGTCAATTAATTCATAAACTAGGTCACACAATCGATTTTCACCATCAGTAATCGAAAACTGAGTGTCTTAGCTTTCCATTGACCTGTTGTAAAAGTCCATTTGGTTGAATTGAACCTCTATAATTGAGCATAGACGCCTTCAGCATACCTCACTATCTGCACCACGGCTAACTCTCGAGGAGGAAAATACCTTCACAGTCGGTTTCTGACAAAAACTGCCATAACTTGGCTTCCATGGGTCGAAATGAGACGTTCTTTGTTTCATTTTGAAGCTCTCGTCAACGGCTACTCGAGTATATATGATTCGAGGATGATATGAATCTTGGGAAATAATTGAGAGTACATGAACAAGTGTTCCAAAGTTACCCCGGTTTCTGAAAAAAAAAAAAAAATACATTATACTTGTCAGTTTTTACTCTACAAAACTGAAACTTCGTGAAAATAATCCAATGTAACACTGGATTCGTCCAGATATGTGTACAGACAAGTGAAATCTAGCTCAGCTACCCAGGGCAGCTACTTCGAATTCGACCTACTAAAGTCGGAACCACACCAATTTTTCCGAGAGACTGTTTGTTGGGTTGAAAACGCACTTCTGAAGAAGTCAGCTTACAAACGGATTAATACCTGATGAAGGCCCTCGCGCCAATGCAAAAGGCCTCAGGATCATTTGCCTAGCCAACTGTGCGTGATAACCACTCTTTCATGGGTTGTTCCAAAGTTACCCCCCGTGTTCCAAAGTTACCCCGGTTGACGGTACGTGAAAAATAGCACATGCGCTATGTCTTACGACTTTGAAATTACTTTTTAAATCAGTAGCTGGTCTGCTTTTCGCGGAAAACATATATCTCTTGCCGAAGTTGATGCGGAGCAGTGCATGGGGCTGGAATTGCAGCTGTAGGACGAAAAATAAAATTCCTAGTTATAGAATTCGTAATATAATCTATCAGCCAGCCATATAGGTTCTGTAGCAAATTCGAGGTCGGCACGCAGTTTTTTGCAATCGATTCGTCTTGACTCGCTAATTTCAAATATCTAATTTTCGGCCCGAAAATCCTGATGGTCAGTTTTTTTTTATTAACAAAATACTGCAAAATTTATGGTTTTTTGCGCACAAGTAGAGAAGCTCTGGTCGGAGAGGAAAATTTCACGTAAAAAAAATGTTGCATTTGACATCGTTTACATGATTTATGCGGCGATGGATTATGTAAATCTACGTTTGTATGTAAATCTACATTTGCCGATGCACAAAGCGACTTCGTTCATAACAATTCGGCATAACTTTGAATTATGAATCAAATTATTACAAGTAAATGTGCCACTCAGTTTATTATGTTATTTAAATTGAAAAAGTGTTCCAGACACTTTCCCCTAAACCCATTATTTCTTCTGCAATTGTTGATGAAAATAAGAAATAATGGGTTATTTAGAGGAAATTATCTAGACTACTTTTTCATTTTAAATAACATAATGAATCGAGTGGCTGCATATTTGCTTTCATTGTAGTATTTTGTTAATGAAAAAAACTGACCCGGATTTTCGGGCCGAAAATTAGATATTAGTAATCAGCGAGTCAAGACGAATCGATTGCAAAAAAATGCGTGCCGACCTCGATTTTGCTACAGAACCGATAGATTATAAGTTGAGGGCTAGCTCGAAAGTCGCTTTAACATTTGGAATTGGATGCGTACATCTCTGGTTCTACTGTATCAAATCGAGTCCAGCAAGTGGTGATCTTGGAGGTAACTGGATCGGCCACCTATTAGAAACTGATTTTGGGGCCAGCGCAGAAAATTCACATGGAACGAGTTATAGTTCAATTCTCTGTAATTTCGTCTCACCGATGTGAACTTCCTAGGCATGTTCACGGATTTTGGTTATTGAAAGTAGTTTGAATGGATAGGTTAACCAGCTTCAAAATGACCACTTGTTTAAGTCAATTCGATACAGTAGAACCAGAGACGTACGGATTCAAATGGGGATCGTCGAGTTAGCCTCCAGTTTCCAGGCACTTTCCCTAAGAATTTCATCCTTGCTTTCCTTTCTACGGTTCAACTGCTCCAGATCAATTTTGGCAAAAGACATTCTGAGGAAATTAGATTAGCCATCGACACACCAATAATTCTATGAACAAAGGGGCGTAAAGGCGGTTACGCCCTTTTGTCAAATCGCAGAAAAGGCATAATGGCGTTTACGCCCTTTTCAAGATCTCGAGGTACGTGAATACTTATTATCAAAACGGGTTTCATGGATGGTTAGGACATCCCTCAGAGGAATCGAAGAGTGACAGGGCGGAGAAAATGTGCGTACCCACCATTACGCCCTTTTTTTAACGCAGCCCCTCAATTGATTACCAACGTACTACTCAGTTTCAATTCAGTTTCGGTTTTCAGTTAAGCCAGTCTTCCTCCATTTGGATTTAACATTGATTAAGTCGCCTTATCGAGTTTTTGGATGCAATACACTACCGTGCACTACTAATCCAATTACCTGATACGAAACAAATTTCTTCTGGAAAGAAACGAAGGCGCTTGGAAATGTGACCGTACCCCGCGATCGAGGTGAAAAATATTTACATGAATCGTTGACATCTTAACACAATATTCATACCAGGGCCCTTATGTCTTGATCTACCGACTAATAATAAGTAAATGCGTAAAGACATGGATAGCTATAGGATCGATGTTTGAGCGATAGTTACGAACGATTTTCTTGACATATATACTCTTCTTTGCCCAAAAATCGGACGTGACATCGCAATAAGGACCAGCATTTCTAACGAAGTCCATTTCAATTTTGTTGAATTTCGTTGAGTCCTATTTGATGACCCATTTCATAACGAAATCCCACTCTAAAAATCATAATTATCATATTGTGACGATTATGATTTTTTGAGTGGGATTTCGTCATGAAATGGGTCATCGAATGAGACTCAACGAAATTCAACGCGATTGAAAATGGATTTCGTTAAAAACCCTGATAAGGACTGGTTGATGACGTCAAGCGCTAGTTAATTTTAAAAATTATTAATCGTGTCACGTTCAAAATTCATTGAAATTGTCAACCCAGCTGACATCTGAACGCATAGTGAAATTGGCGGGGATAGCTATTTGAACAAATGAACAATATTCTAATAAATTTTTAATTTATCGTGATTTTTATGAAATCAGTGGCATCCTGATATTTTCAATTCAAAACTGTTTCAACAAATAAAGAAAGATTCTTTAGGAGCTATTTTTAAAAGATGACGTTTATTTTGAAAAAATGCACAGCATTGCAAGAGTTGATTTAGCTCTAAAAACTAAGAGCCAATAAGTCTCGTTTCAATCCTCGCTACATCCTTTCGCGTTCAAGTTTACCGATCTGATACATGTTTATCGCGTCAAACCATGGAAGAAATAGTTAGTTGAACCAGCGGCATACCCCGACTTGCACTATTTAAAAGGATGTCGCGGGGAATTCGCAGGTTTGCACTCCCTTATGATGAACTCTCGCAAAATCACTCGGGAAAATTGGGGTAACTTGGATCTGGTTTATCAAAGTAGTGAGTACTATAGCTCATTTCGGAGGTCTTGAAATGAATTTACGGCTGTGGTACCATCTGAAATTTCGAAGGAGGCCGAAGCTATGATCGAAGAATCAGAGTCGGGTGAAGGGGGGGGGGTATACTTACGTTACATTTTACATGAAATTTTCCAATTGAAAATTGGTGAAAGACTCTTCAACAGCTATTTCATTTTAAAAATCCGATTTGTATTCAGAAGAGGAAAAATCAAAACGCGTGGTCGTCATATCAAGGGATGTGAGCTTTGATAACTGAGGAAGATAGAAGCACATAGCTGTCGGAATATAATACTTCAGTCGAATTGATTTGACTTGCTGGATGAAATACCAAAATGCGACAGACCCGTGTATAAAATAAAAGTTTGTAAGATCCGCTAGCAGATCCTTTTCCAAGTTTCTTTCTGGATTCTCAAAATATTAATCTCAGGTGGAGCCCTAAAAGTGTTCTACCTCTAACAATTTTTATCTGAATAATTGTGGGAGTGGCTAGCATTAGAGGGCCATTTGATTCAGTTTTTGCTTCTCTTCCATTGACAATAAAGGAAGATTCCTACTTAGGTGTTGAATAAGAGCGATGCCCAACTGAGTATGTATTATGGAGCCCTCAGTGGAAAATTTAAGCACCATTGCTCTAATCATTCGATAAATAGAGTAAGCTTCCATTGATTGAAACAATAACCTTATGATACCTATGCCATACTGTCAAATTTGCTGCCCAGTGCCTCTCTCCAGTACCACGGAAACCTTTGAATCCTTCTGTTTTCATTCGAAATGGAAATTTGCCATTGAAAGTGTGAAGATGTTCAAGTAGTTTTGAGTATTTCAATGTGTGACATGTTTCTAGAAACTGATCAAAGCAGATGAATAGGTGGAAATTGACATGGACTGTATCCCATAATTCCCCATGCACACATTCATGAAAAATATTACTGATGCTGCAAATAAATGCTCAGACTGACTAATTGATGTCTGTGAGACATGATTGCAGAACTCGTTAATTTGATAGAAAACCACAACAAAGATTGATCCTGTGTGTGGTGCTGATTCCATAACATTCTGTAACTTGGATCAGCAAGTTTCTTGAAGGAGTTCATTCACCCTTCGACAGTATTTCATCAATGAGGTAGTACGAAACTGACACGTGTAGTCAGAAACGACCAATTACAATTCCACGAAACACTGTTGCTCACTCATTGAGGAATCAAGCTTTTATATCAGCAGTGCACTCATGAGAGTAATAACTACATGAGTATTCTGTGGACTCAATAAAATGATCTCTAACTTTCTGACTAACTGAAAGTAACGAGAATGAATTGTCCTCTCCGCTGTTTGGTTTCTATCCAGTGCCAGTGTTTCCATTCTTCAGGGTGGAGTAATATATCCAGGAACTAGTCATGAATCGCATCTGAGAATTCTGAATGCATCAAACATGACAATTCAACGCACATCACGTGAAATTGAGCCTCACTGCAAGCGTACAAATTAGAGGTTATTTCCACAAATTTTGTTCTGCCACCGCTTCCTAGATATTGCCGTCGTCCCAGAGCCATCCCGAAACCTGGAGCACTACATTAAAGAAAACTTCTCTTTTGCGGTGCATCCCAGTGCATCCTGGTGCACACATGGGCGACCATAAATTCCACGTCGTCTGCAACGCACCTCTGAAATGCACCAAAATAAATTGTCAAGGCCCGGACGCCGATTCACTAAGTCGAGGCCGGGTCTCATTTCCTGGTGACCATCATCGGATCTTAACACCCTGGGTGAGCTGGTTGTGCCTCAAAACGCACACTGTTTATGAGTTTCAGACAAGTCACAAGCCCCTCTCCCGTAAAGTTGTCACATTCAAACATTCAAATTATTCGCGCCTTGTTGCGCACTTGACCTACGCCATCGCGTGTTTTCCGCTCAACGAGGGGTGGGGGTAATTGTCAATAAATCTTTGGTTTTTAGAATAAACAAATTGTTTGGTCCTCAAGTAGGGGTTGAGGAATTAGTTTTGGACTCTCAGGAATAATTTGAGCCGGAGATCGGACTTGGGGAGACCTCCCTCGAGCCTCGCCAGACATACCGCAACGGTACCTTCATTCACTGTTTTTGGAAAATTGAAGGTTGAGAAATTAAAATCAGTCATATCCCGAGACTGAGGAATTCATGCCCCATCGATTGATATGAACATTGTATGAATTAAACAAAATTTTTCTGCCCACTATACCATGGTGAAGCCAACGCCGCTCGCAGTCGCACAGCTGATTCGCAGCTGATCAGTATGCGCTTTTCCGCCTGCGCCTTATTCATCGCACCAACACCATCAATTACTATTTCCTCTACGGCTTTTTATCATACTTTTGACATCCGCAACAGGCCATCACCTTCGTTTACAATTTATTGGACAACTACAGATTGCATTTGAAATAATTCTCAATTGAATTGTTAAAACTGCAATAGACGCCCACCACGATATACAACCCACCGCATGCGGTCAGTGTGCTGCTGAATTATCGATTGTGTGCATATTATTTATACAGTGTGACTTCTGAAAGTTGTTGGATCAATTGTTGCAACAAGATGTGGAATTTATGATATCTCTATGCTACTGTGATGCAACTCGTTCAATTGTAAGCATGGATTTTAAATGTGCAGTGGTTGTTTTTGCGTGGAACACACGGGGAATGCTATGAGATATCTATAGTTATAACAGTGTCGAGTATTAGCCAACTTACTGTATTATAGCTTCGCGCAAGTGCAAGAAGGCATAACATAACCCCGCGGTTTGTCTATATTTTGTTCTCGTTTCATAGCGCTTCTCCGTTTACGAATTTTATCAGTTCGATCAAGTAGCACTAATACTTTTTCTTCTCGCTCAATAGATTATTTGAAATTATCAGTTTCATTAAGGCTGCTGACTGTTACTAATCGATCTCAATTCTATAAGGCCATGTGCCGATAATTTGGTAGATTGTGAACAAAATTCATAATTTGCATAGATTTTCGGTCGAGAGTTGGAAATATTCGAACAGAGGAAATAAGAAAATATGTTTCTATGATTGATTGATGAGAATTAAGCCGCAGTTGTATTTTAAAAACAAGTGAAACCTTCGTGTTTTTGGAATTTCCAGTATCTCATTATTATCCACACTACGATTTGTAAGAATTGTCAATTGCTCATTTGACCCAGCAACTTTCTGACTTTAATGATAGAAGTGAAGTGATAGTAGTGTGCAAGAAGTACATCCAATGATATGAAGCAACAAAAGATAGATTTTTGATGGTTGGACGTGCATTTTTTTTATAGCTGGTACGGTGAATTGAGAGCCAGTGAATTCTGGTGTGATATTCATATAGTCAAGAGAGATCCCTGTGCTACAATCAACGAAGAAAAATCATGGAGAAGAACGCCAAGGAAGGAGTTAAAAACCCAAGAGCAACTGCCGGTCTACTATCAATCATTACTTTCAAGTAAGTAGCTCGAATGTCCAAGATAATGAGTGATGAGCTTCTTCATCGATAAGGATGTTGGACTATTCCGTAGCATTGGAAACATGAGCTTTGAATATTCTATCAGGGAATGATTGGCGTAGGAATAGAATTCAACTCTTCGATGGGTGGTACTTCGAATTTTTTGATTCAATTCTTTTGGAATACTTCCACCAATTTTTGGGACCAATAGAAGAGCTTAAAAACTTCTGAAACAGAGTTGGGATTATTCCACAGAAGTCGTTCCAATAGTACTTACGATCTATTCGTTGGGGCTGGAAATGACTCGTGAATTTAGAGACCCTCTCCCCCCAGATCTAGTTATTCCTTTCTGGACCGCATGTATCCGAACGAGTAAATATCTGTTTGAATATAAAATATGAGCTTTTTGAAGTCTCTGAGATGTTTGTCTTTCATATAAGTGAGATCCACTCGACTTATATTTGCTGTTAGCCCTTTGTAGGATTTTGATCCTACTTTTACTGAATAAGTACATAGACTGTCTTATCCCTCTTATACATGACCGATTTTCGCATTCTTTGCCAACTTTTCGTCTAAAAAATCAACGATCCTTGCAAAATAATTCTCAAACCAGTATTAGTCTTCAATAACCGCAGACAGTTTCCGAATTTTTCCAGATTTTTCCAATGAATGCATCAAAAGCCATCATAAATTTATGAAAGTCTCGCTTGTTTAGTCTGATGGGACGAATCGAGGCATGGTTTACATCTTTGACCGAGTAAATAAGTTGGTCAAGTACTCTTACACTGTTGCGTAAGAGAGCATTCCCACGAGAAACTACTTTTTGATGCACTGCGCGTGAAACCTTACTTTGCGCACAGTTTGACGACCCATACTACCAGTTTATCAAAAAGTAAATTCGATTCACGGAGGTGAAATCCATTTTTAGATCCTTGTATCGGTATGTACTAATTCAGTTTGTCAAAAATCAGCATCCGACACATGAATGCAATATCTATCTTCTGCATTCATATGACGATTCCGATCCAAGGCAACAGGGAAAAAATATCTTTCAGTATACAAAAATCAGTACGATGGCTCAGATTAAAAAATAACTATCTAAAATCGTAAGACTTGAGAGTAACTATCAAAAAATGTCTGTAAAAGAAACTATCTGAAATTGTTTACTTGAAAGGTACTATCTGAATTTGTCTGATTCAAAAGGAACTATCTGAAAATGTCTGTTTGAGAAAGGAACTATTTATAAATTTTTGGCTGAAAGGAACTATCTAGAATCGTAAGAGTTAAAAGGAACCATCTGGATTTGTCTGATTTAAAAGGAACTATCTGGACATTTTTGTTTCAGAAAGGAACTATCTAAATTCGTCTGATTTAAAAGGAACTATCTGAATTTGCCTGATTTCAAAGGAACTATCTGAATTTGTCTGGTTTAAAAGGAACTATCTGAAAATGTCTGGTTTGAAAGGAACTATCCGTGAATTTTCGGTTGAAAATTTTCAGATAGTTCCTCTTAACCAGAAATTCACAGATGGTTCCTTTTCAATCAGACATTTTCAGATAGTTCCTTTTAAATCAGACAAATCCAGATAGTTTCCTTCAACTCTTACGATTTTAGATAGCTCCTTTCAGCCAAATATTTATTGATAGTTCTTTTTACAGACACTTTTAGATAGTTCCTTTCAACCAAACATTTTTAGATAGTTCTTTTTAACCAGACATTTACAGATAATTTTTTTCAAGTCTTACCATTTTAGATAGTTCCTTTTTACTCTGAGCCATCGAGTAGCATTTACATCTTTGCGGTAAAGCCTATCATCCCGCACTTATTGTTAGCACACAGACGATTTAATTTTCATGATGAAGTGCGGGATAACGATTCGATACCTCAATCAATCGTCCAATGAATTTATCAGTCAATCAATCAATCAATCATGATCATGAAACATGTTCATCGATGCTTGGATATCAGGTATGGGATCCTTAACAAACACTCATCTTAACGACACTGAAATAAAAGAAAATTACACCTCTTGGAGATCGATGAGATGAGATTGTCAAAGACGGATTCTAACGCGAAATGCTGGATACTCTCATCAGAGCCATTATAACCTCGGCCTCGACAAAAGGGACATCAACCATGTGGATTCTGGGAATTCACGATCTTGTACTAACCCTTTGTCGTGAGAGTAAATACGTCTCTTATTTCATTTCGTTGAATAGATGTTTTATATCCTGTGAGGGGTTTCCTAACATTGCAAAATACTAGTTCTTTTAGTTTTTCTGACACTACAATATTTGCTCCCACGTGACATTAGCCAGCTTTGAATAGAATGTGAATAGATATCCAGGAAAATTTCTTTGCAAAAAGATTCATCATATAAATTGAGGCTGTGGAACCTTAGTTGAGTTTGCGAATTGTGATTCGATTTTCGGACGTCCATTTGTGTGCCTTCTTATTAATACTAATAACTAATTTGTTCGAAATTCAATAAAAAAATTTCTCCGATGGGCCACCTCAATCAAATATAATTCTTCTGGCTTTGACGTGAATTTTGAAATCAAGAGGCGATGAGTCTGCGCAAGAGATCAAGATCTACTCGCTGAGAATACTAAAAAAGGATCAATACTTTTAATGTTTGGGAATTCTTTCCTGGAGGAATTGGGCAAAAGTACGTTTATTTCTTTTCCTCGTACCCAAACTGCAGGGAAATTTCTCATCCAAATTCATGGCCCACTATTGGGAGTAAACCTGTCTTCGAGCCTGTCTTGAAACGCCGCCATCTTGGCCCTATGTATTTCTTATGAGAATGTTTTGAGATTCGGCCATATTGGATTTTTCTGCCATCTAAAATAACACAGAGGTTTACTCCCAATATGTTAATGCTCTTTTTATAATTCCTAATTTCATGAAAGATCGTCACAAAACCCGAGAGAAATTGTTCTGGGATTAGAAAAAAGTTTGGAGTAATTGTGGTATGGTTTTTGGTGATTACCCTCGCAAACAGCGGCAATTTTCAGAAAAGAACTCGAATAAAATATCGATCTAGTCGATCGTCTTAATGTAGCCGTCACTCAACTAACCCTATTTGACGACACGTCAGCGAAGTTTGTAAGAAGGAGTTCTGTTTATTTTGAGAACATATACATCAGAGTCATCAAGTCCATAATTACTGTGAAAGAGCCTCTCAAATAGTGTAGTTACTTTTCACAAAGTTTTGGTGGACATAAACTCTATACTAGTCAATTGTTAGAACCATTCGACGAGTAGTAATTACCTAAATAGCTCTCACTCAAAGCAACGAGTCTGTATACTAGAAAGCTAACAACCATCGAGTTAAAGGTTGGATCAATTGACATATTCAAAATGATGGTACAAAAGAGCGTCTCTTAAACTTGATTAGGTACCACCATACCAATTGGCCATTCATCTCACTACCTACTACTCTCATCTGGGGCTTGATTTTAAAATTACGACACTTGCAAACGCTGTAAGCTTAAGCGCGCACCTATCGCCAAGTGTCTAGTCTTTGCGGCGGTTCGTGCGTTCCACGCGTTTCTCTCCGCGAGTCGGCTTCCGAGCCAAGGTAAGGCTAGAATGGATGTCTATTCTGTAGCCATTGCGGGGAGATTTAATTTTCATACATATCCGACATGCCCGAACAGAAACAAATTCAAAACGCTTGAATCGTTTATTAAAATTTGACAAAAAATAGCATTGTTTATCTTTGCAGGTTAAGTTACAGAGCTGCGCTCGGGCATCATAAGTTATCGAGCTATTTTCGTATATATTATACTGGTATATCAAAAGAAGCAAATTATTGATCCTAAAATTATCAAAAAATTATGCAAAAATGAGAAAAACTAGTCTCACAAATAAAATAAGAAGATCTGCAGGAGAAACTAACATCTCACCTTGGAAAAATATTCAACTGACCCTGTCCACTAAAGATGATTTTGATGGCTTATTCATTCCTCCAAGGATGTACGAATTCTGTCATACATTTTTGAGGCCGTAGTACGACTATTTCATCGCTATTTTGAGACTCAAATTTGAGGTTATTGTTTATTTTTATTTTCATGACATCTGATCACATTTGATCAAATAGGCGTTACATTCTTTTATCATGGTTGGATCAGATTATTCCAACATTTGATCAAATCTTGAACAAAAATTGACGACCACATCTGAACAGCTGGTCGTTCAGCTGTGTTGATGTTTTAATGAAGTTGACCATTCTAATGAAGTTGATGGATATTTATCCAATGTGGAACGCATTGAGTTCTGTGACAGTTGTGGCGTGCTCTGCAAGTAAGTATTCCATGGACATGTGTACAAAGACTGCCCAGAACATGGAGAAGCTTGTACATCAGACAACAATTTCCTCCGATCTACCCACCTTCTGCTGAGCACGCATCAGTGCAAAGTTGCTGGAGCCATTAGGTATGAGTGTAGAGTAGTATAAAACTGGCTTGGTTTTAATGTTTCGCGTGAGAAAGAGTGGATCTATGGATCAAACCAATGTAGTCCAAAGATTCTTCTCAAATGCCCCCCATTTGACGAGTCCACGGGCTCTGTTCAAAATGTTAGGTCGACGGCGCTTGGGTCGCCCACAACATGGCGGCTCCGTACCCGGCGCAGCGGGCAGATCTGGCTGCGGGTTTTTGTGTATACTAACCTTGCACAACAGCTGCTCCCAAACATTGCAACGGGCCATGAAGTCACAGTTTTTTATTTTGCAAATTATTTATTTTAATTCATTTCATGGTCTTGCAACCTCTAATAGAATATATATTCATAAGTGTCACAATATGGTTGCTCATACATGCATCTAGTCTCTCTTCATTATGAGAACATAAATGTCCGATCAATTTCAGAATACGAAAATAATCAATTTTTAATAAAATTATATATTTCGCCTGTGATAATTAGTGCAATTTTTCATTTTTCAGAGTATACAATGAAGGCGATTACTGATGTACCCTTTGGTAGTTAGAACAATACAGTAATTATTAATATCTAAAAATACCTCTCTTCATATTGAGAAAATAAGTAACTAATCTTTTTAAAGTCCAAAAATAATAAATCTTCATAGTTTCCTTAAGGCCGTGTCGGAGTCTCGCGCAAAACGGGGTTACACTTTTCGCAATGATTTCTCCATCAATTGAGACGGGGGTGGTTGCAAATTACTCGGAATTGCCTTGGGAATGTGCCTCTGGTACGATACGTGAGGATAAACGTCTCTATCTCCCTCAAAACTCGATGTTAGGTGCAAAATCGCAATCTCTGAGAATCAGAATCGGAATATCTCTTGATACTTTATGATTCCCCCTCAAGAGCGAGAGACGTTTATCCTCACAGTTCGTACCAGAGGCACATTCCTGAAGCAATTCCGAGTCATTTGCGACCACCCCCGTCTCAATTGATGGAAAAACCATCGCGTAAGTTGTAACCCCGTATTTGCCGCGAGACTCCGACATGGCCTTAAGATCTTGGGATAACAGCCCCAGAATAATCATGTAATGTGCAATGCCAGCTATAGTGGTGCTTTTTCCAGAACAATTTAATTATACATTTCTCTTGGCTGCGATTCTTCATCCTTTGAGGCATTCGTAGATTGTGGGAGCTTCCATAGTGTCAATAGAAGTACTTGACTGGGCGAAGAATAGCAGTCAGAGTACGCACATCCCATGCCCTACCAAGTAGCTGGAGTCGACGTATTTTGCCCAAATTCACGTCGGTGTAGTGCGTGGGGAATCCAAAAATGTTCTCTAGTTCCGTAGACCACAATCCTTTTCTTTTACCATCCATCAACACTGGTTTCAAATTTTCTTTGGCTGTAAAAAAATCAACCAGGGAGTTGAGATTTATTGATCATGCATTATCAGTTGTTAAATTCGTCTGGCAATAATGATTCATGTCAACCGTAGTATGCACTCCACCAGATGAACATGAATTTGCTTACTTTGGGTCAATGAATTTGATCTTGTGGTGATTGTTGTGACCTTTTGTACTAGAGCTTCTCGGCCACAACTCGTGTGTACCGCATCCTGCAAGGTTATATTGATTCTCTCATGGGAACCCCATGGAATGTTTCCCCAATATAACCTTGGGCGACGTTGCGCTGAGTAATCAACCGAGTCTATCATTCGTGGCTCACAGCCCAGGGACCTGGAACGTTTAAATCATGATGGCTCATGAAATTATTGCTCTACTTTCATTATATCATGGTTAATACAAAAAAAATTATATCATGGATGAACCATCCCATCGTTAGCCTTTACAATCGTTCAAAGGTGCAATACTCACTCACTAATTTGCTGTCTGGATTCCCTTGACATTGAAGCCACATTTTCAAATAACCAAAATAAATGTCGACTCTTATTATATTTTTTCAGCAGCTTCATGATCCTACAGTAATCATAAAATAGAATTCCTGTGCCATTTGGATCTGAAAAAACACAGCACCGCTTTAGATTCTAAGCAATGCAAACTCATTCCTAAATAACTGCAATTCTCACTCACCATTCAAACCCCGTCTTCTAGGGTTCACCGAACTCAAATCATTGCACGGTGATCCTCCAATCAACAAATCAATCGGAGCGATTTCCCTTATTTTATTCTCATCAATATCCCTGACATCACCTAATTGAATGATTGCCTTCTCGTGATTAAAGGAGCTGACTAGCATGGAATCGCGATCAATCTCACTTGCGAAGTAGCATTCAATGGCTATGTCCAATTTCTTCAACACAACTAGACCTGAAATCATCCAAACAAATCCATACTTCAGAAAGCATATCATGCCAGTACCATGCGATTAGTGTGTCGATTGAACAGTATCCATGGAAAAGTAATTCAGCAACACCTGTATATACCATGTGACCACGATATTTTGGACTAAGTTTGGAAGCTATTCCCTTGCCCTGCACCTGCGCATGTGTATTTCGTCCAAAATATCGTGGTCTTTTTGTATAGCCAGGGTTGGCCTGACTGTGATTTTTTTGTGTGTTTGCGATTTTGTATGTTTTGGCTTAATTTTGATTCCTATTGTTCAACATCATGTGACAACATGGTAATCTTGAATGAAATAGACCATTACCTGTCCCAATTCCATCAAAAAGAGATAGAACTCTTATCTTTCTGCCACGGCCTACATGGCTGAAATCTGAGAGTGTTTTGTTCCTGGCATCAACCTGGTACATTGAAATAACCGCACTCCTCCAGTCATCCCGGATCTTCAATACTCCATTTACCATCTGATTTGGATTGCAGCCAAAGCACTGCCATGGATGTTGGAGTAAAATATCTTCATGGAAGCCCGGGCAAATTATATGTTTAATACAAGCACCACAGAACGCTCTGAAAAACAGCATAAGGGCGAATGGTCATGAAAGATGGACAATCATTGACAAACTGTCTTCCAAGTTCCAAACTTTTTACACCACTTGAGGCAATCTGGGCAAAGAATTCAGAGCAATCTAGAATTCAGAGCATCTCCACACTAGTTTCATTATTTGTGGTCAATCAAATGGAGCAGTCCATGAAATCATTACATCGTGGTCTAATTGTATACCTGTCAAAATTTTCAGGACACCCAAAATTATTTTTATACGGCGCCTCGAGCCGTATCAAGCGGCATACGCATAATATACTATTTCCAATTTTTTGTGTGGAACTACTAAGCTCTACTCCACCGAAAAGGATCTTATCAGGGCTTATTTGAAAGGTCTATTTACGTACTTTAAAATGGCATTTTTCATTTTGATCAGTATGAATCTGGATCTTCTCAACTTAAACTTGAAAATGCGCCAATTCCGATGGTTTTCGAAGAATCTTCTGATTTTGGCAGCTCAAAGGTACAGGAATATCCGGAATGGGTCTTAGAAGACTTTAGAGTACAAGTCTGAGGCTTCAAAATCCGTTTTCCGACATTCTTATACGTTACTCCCATTCCGAGCTATGACATTTTCTATGAGGAGAGTTTTCCGGAAAAAGAGGCACCCTTATCAGAGACTGACGAAGATATTCACTTTTTAGGGTCATGCCCCAAAGGTTTCTTGTTCCCTTGATCATGATATAAGAGACAGGGGGCTGATTGTGGAATCTTGCGCGCGCGCGCTGCGTTGCGTAGGATAGCGTAGGATAGAGTAGGATATCTTTCCTCTATTCTGATTGGTTGGATCCGGAAGAAAGAGCCAATCAAAAGAGAGGAAAGATATCCTACACTATCCTACGCTATCCTACGCAACGCAGCGCGCGCGCGCAAGATTCCACAATCAGACCCCTGGGGTCTGATACCAAGACCCCTGGGGTCAGATACCAAGACCAGAATATATTTTCTCCTTGGAACGCATTTGTCTCTCTCTTTCGAATATAAGTGTTATTTTTTGCAAAAAATTTTGCCTCACATAAAATATTACAGCTCGGAGTGAAGGCAACGTAGGAGGATGTTGGAAACGGGTTTTGAAGCTCCAGATGTACATTCAGGTCTTTGAAGATCCATTCCAGAATAATCATGTACTCTCGAGCTACCCGAGTCAGAAGATTATTCAAAAAACCATTCAAATTGGCACGGTTTCAAGATCAAATTGGGAAGATTCATACTGAGAAAAATGAATAATGCTATCTCAAAGAACGTAAAAAGACCTTTCGAATGAGCTCTGATAAGATCCTTTTCAGTCAAGTAGAGTCTAGTAGTTTAACCCACAAAATTGGAAAAAAAATTTTAGGTGCCCTGAAAGTTTTGACCAGCAGTGTATTTGGTCATTGATATATTGCATGCTATACCCGTCCTGAGTGTGCATACCTTGGACAACCGACTTCATCACAAATGGCAATATTTTCGCCACCACCGCATAAGGCGCAGAAAATCTGTGTGTAGAATTTCAAATTAATATCAAAAAATCACATGCTCACCAACACTCGGATTCATCCACTTACGCATTTTCCATTTTTCCCATATGCAAATAGATTTTTCTTGAATTTATCCTGGAATAACAATGGCATTACTATTTGACCCGAAACATTGGCCAGGCAAAGGTACCCTGGCACCGAAATTGTGAGCTGTGGAAAATCCAAAAAGACAGATCGATGTTGAGCTTACCAAGCACACACTGCACAACGAGGCCAAAAATAACGGATGCTCGTTTAAATCTGTGGTTCGGAAGCAAGTTATGCATACAATCTCCAGAGACAGTTGCCCTGTCATAATCAGTTCCATACTCTCTGCAACATCAAGTATATTAGATTTAGGGATAAATATGTACCTGATATATCTACTTTACACCTTGCAGCATCTTAGTCAACATATGATCTAACAAAATTTCATTGTCCATGATCCAAGAGCATCAGTTCCAATGTGAAAACAGTAATTGAAAATTAGTGTGTTTGAACAGTTATCACATAGTAAGTACTTTACATACTACAATTTATGAATTTTTGGCTTCTCTCATCTGGCTCGGTTCTGCAATTGACTTGTTTCTTCAACTGTTTTTCAATACTCGTCGGATAGAAGTCTCCGATTTTTCGACGCGCGTCGAGATGTTCCATCTTGAAATTTTCATCTCCTTTGGCAGAAGCATCAATGACATCTCCAAGTGTCCAACTCTCTGGCAAACATCGAAAAGGCTCACAGAAGTCCTGAAAAAGATCAATACATTTACAGCAAGCAGTACTGATGTTTCCAAGAGTATCATTTTGTCCATGCGTACTTTTACAGCTTGGAAGACAGCATTGCAGAACAGCTCATCCTTCATACCCTTAAGTTCTGATTCCATTTTCTCCCAACCTGCTGGGAAGGTGAAAATTGTGTGATACTCCACCTGCAAAGATTGACTTAGTAGGCTTTTCATACAATCAATTTACTGCGCTCATAAGAGCACACACGCAATCAATGAGGGCATACTTGGGCGGTTTTATAATCACCATACAACATCACCCACTGATGCGCGAATTTTGGTGGCCTACAATTCAAATCCTGACAGTCCATGATCACACCTTGAAATATGAGATTGATTTATGATTAAATTATTTTTGTCAATATCGTACTCATAATATCGCGCCCACTTGGGGTACTTACATGGCCATAAATTGTACCCCTCCAATTTGCACCATACTATCCTTCCAGTCTTTTGATCGATGATATTTATTCCACCTTCTTCCACAGGCTCCTCAAGTTCTTCAAGTCTTTTGGAGAATCCCGACCCCGCACACTTGTTTGATCCTACAAAATTTATGATACAACTAAATATGAGGAGGCGAACATCAATATCTAATATTTATTAAATTATAAATTGAGCACACATGCGCAAAGCTTTCAATGGTAAGTTCCTTGCCTTTTTTCGATTGTCGATCAACGACACGTTCAGTCACTCTTGAATTAATTTTTTTTAAATCTCGTAGATTCGCTTGGCAGTCTTCAGGATACGGGTCAAACACTATTCGGTCCACTGTAAAAATACAGTATCATTAGTTTTCTGTGGCTCCAAATATTATATCGACCCTCACAGAACCACTCTTCTCATGGTTACTTGTTATAACAAGTAACCATGAGAAGCAAGGATGGAGGCTTTATTTTAGGAACTGTGGCATGAGTAATTCTCAATATTTCCCGGCAATCAACTTACACTGATGTTTGTGAGGAAGAATATTTTTTGCTAACCAAGACGTGTACGGCTTCAGCAGAGCTCCTCCAGTAAAACGATCCTTGAGTAGCTAAATTGGGATATAATCAGACCCTACTTTACATTTTCACCACTCGTGACTATGTGCTAATCTTTGATGTACAAACACTTAATCAGATGACTCAATTTCAAATCGCATTACCTGGATAAGTTTGAAGCACGAATTTTCTTTTTGTTTCTTGATCGACATTTTTGTATCAGTATTAGTCGATAAACGATTAAATCTTTCTTCCACTTTATTGGAGAAAAAATCAATACTTTTGTGGTCCAGCTAGAAAATTTCAGAAACAAATATAAGCCTGTGATGTATACAATGAAAATTTGTATCTATTGTCATATCGAACCTCAGAGATTTTTGAATCACCGATCCAATAAACCCATTCTTTACCACGGTGAGGGAGCATTCCAACATCCTCTGCTTTGATTATCAATGCTATTTAGATACATATTAGTCAATTAATTCACCCATTACTTTGGAAATTTTGCCATTATACTACATGTCATTGCACGTCAGCATCCAAGGGGATGAACTTACCTGGCCACCAAATTGGGCGAAAATACCCCCATACAAGTTTTCCTGGAACAGCATCCCTACAGTTTCTTGGCTCTTCAATTCCACTCTTATGTAATTGCTTCAGACTGTTTCTTGACAGCTTATCATCTCCCTTCATCATATGCGCTATATCAACTAATGGTATTGACACGTCTTTTAGGGAGAACTTAAATCTCGTACTTGAGTCACCACTCACATTGACAGCGACTACCACACTGTTTTCGATAATGTCTGAACTTGATACCGGATTCGCTGTCTTGCTACTGGTATCATCTGACGGGGCCTCAAGTTTTGAGAAGTCTTGGCCTACATTACTTGGAAAGACTTCATCTATATTTGAAGCTATTTCGTTATTTTCTGCAACACGTATCGAATCGGGCGGAGATCTACCTCCACTCACATTCAGGGCATAATCAATGCTCTCTATTCCTCCGTTTTCAGTCATGGGATAAATAAGGCTGTGCTCATGTTGGGTTTCCAAATAATGTACTATGTCGTTGCTCTGCAAATTCGGGTTTGCACATAATTCACCAATCTCATTCTTTGTAACATCTTCAGCCACCTCAATCTCTACGTTTTCCTCAATACTGCCTGCAAAATTCAAATCTCTGCTCGGCGTCACAGAGATTTTCGTGTTTGGCCTAAGCTCGTGCACATCATTTAACATCTCGTCACAACTTATTTCAGCTTTTTGTTGAATATCGAGCGACTGTAAGCTTTCGCTCGGCTCCATTCTGTTCTCAGTCGCAGGTGGGTGATCGGAGCCCACTTCTCCGAGGAAGCAATCATCACCGTCATTATCGATCGAATTAATAACAGATACATTATTGCAACATAACGTCTCAAGTGACGACTCGTTCATGTGAGCTTGAGTTTCAGGGCTCTCCCTGACATTCTGCAAAGCATAAGTTTTAGCTATCAACATCTGTCTTTGTCGCAAACATCTCATATCTCAACAATTGATGGTGGGATAATTTTATGGATATTTGATGCCAGGGTCGTCTTATATAGGGGGGAGTGCAGGGGGCCACTCGCCCTTGGTCCCGCATCTCCTGAGATAAACATTTCTCGATCTCATATCGTTTCAGAGTCGTCAATGCCCTACAAGCATGCGGCTTCGTGAGTAAAACAAGAGATATAAGACTTCAACCACGAGATTGAACAAAGTATGAATTCCATTACTCCTCATTTATCGTGTGAAGGGCTGGCAATTTGGGTGAAAATGTATTTGACTCGTGCATGAGGGCGTGCACCTGGTTTTTTGGGCTAGTTCT
Source organism: Eretmocerus hayati (assembly GCA_029851415.1). Lineage (NCBI taxonomy): Eukaryota > Metazoa > Arthropoda > Insecta > Hymenoptera > Aphelinidae > Eretmocerus > Eretmocerus hayati. The sequence continues at coordinate 61,651,849 of CM056741.1, read as the reverse complement.
GAATAACCGGATCTTTGCGTAAGTGAATAATGAGCTTAACAACGTCAAGTCCGATGTAATTGAGCGATTTAACTGAATCCGTGGAAACTCAAAAGAAGCAAGTTTTATAAGGATTAAATTCGTCAAACTTGTGAGTCATTGCACACATAATATTTGGGCTAATTTTGCGCTTTCGTATTTTTCGAACTTAGAAGGGTGACTAACTCACCCTTTCGTTGATCTGATAAGACTGTATTAGTTGCTCGAATCTGATGAGACCATCAGGGAGAGATGGCACGACATTGGTGTCTCTCTCTTACACATGGCGAGGGTACCCGCGCCATCTGCCATGGAAAGGCAACCTGACGTACTAAGTATGAATTCGATCAAACCACGATCCAATCAAACTGATTCTGATCAAAATCAAACGCACAAGTTGATATCTTCTTCAGACTTTGGCAATTAATATACAGTGGAACTTCAATATAACAAACTCCGATATAACGAAATCCTCGGTATAGGAAGAAGAGCTCCGGTCCCTTGGATTTTCTATCTACGCGTGTGTTGAATTACCTCGTTGTTACGAATATGAACCTCGTTATAACGAAGTTTTGTCCGAAAGATAAATTAAAATTCCGAAAAGAAATCGAGTGTCTAGTGGTCTCTGAGAAAGATTTACGACGGTCAGAGTTGAAAATCTCATGCAGGGTGTGCTCATTGAATTATGAGTCAACAAAATCCTCAAATACTTCGGTAGAGTGAAAGCCAATGAGAAGTTACTGATGACTAATCGAATTCGAGATTCGAGACCACTGGTCGACTCTTTTTTGAGGATATCAAGCCGTGTTTTCTTCTAAGATTGCGAAACCTTCGCTGAGGAGTGAAAAAAAAATGAACATTGAAGGACAACAAGTCGTCTCTCAAAATTCTAACAAGAATTGAGCCCGTACTCATCCATACGACCCTCACCGGAGCCAAAAGCGGCTTTTTCCAGGGGCAACAAAACTCTCTAATGTCGGGACAGATTATTTGACAAACTAACCTTGAATATTGAAGAATCAATGGCAAAAGCGTGTTTTCGCTGTATTGGTCTCTTTGGGAAACAAATATCCAAAGCTGGCCCATTTCGTGCTCAAATTGTCTGGCAAGTTGTATATGAGGGTTTCCACGGAACTTTTAACTTTTGTGTTACTGCAGTGTTCCAGGAGTATTTTGAACTATTCGGAGTGCGCAGGATGGGCATTTTATAGTATTTGGCATCATTCAATATGGACTACATTCTTTTTTGTTGAAACGCATCCTGATTTGTCAATAGCAGACCACAAAAGATGATTTTTGGGTAGTTTACAAACGTACCAACGCGATTTTTTGAATTGATAAGGCTGTAACTGAAATACCTATGCCTCAACTACTTCGGTGGAATGATATATCCATCTACGAATCTCATATTTTGAGAAAATCTTTGATTCAGAGGTGTGCGCTGATTTGGATATGATATTAGCTCTCATTTATCAATGTAACCGAGTTTTGTGGGAAAACTTTCTCTGGCTATTGCTTACGAAAATTATGAAATACCTTGTGCGAAAGGGAGAATTTAGCAATGAGTTTTCGAAGTTAAAAAGAAGACGAATCGAATCCTATTTGGTTTGTGAGTGTGCGTTGATCCAGACAAATTTTATAAAGCTTCAAAGCTCATAAAGTTATCGCGCCACTGGCTATGAGAAGGTCATTTTTTGATGTCATACTCAGGAGACGCGAAGCACAGGGTTGGGACCTTGTGCTCTTTTTTCTTCATCACAAAAAGGATATAACCGCACTGTTTTGAGTTGCAATTGTCGATCGGTATTTCTGTGCGAAGCTGAGGAGAAATATTTGAATCCGGTTGGTAAGCTGAATAAGCCTCTGAATGTGATGGTATCGCAATTTTCTTGATTTATAAATAGTATACGGATGAAATATGACCCAAAATAACATCCCAGTGTGTTCTAGACATTGAAATGAGACTCATAGCTCTTGACTCGATTTTGGAAATTTACATCGAATTCCGGAGAAATCGATGATGAAATTCATCTTGAAGTCAAGTCAGGCAAAATATAATCCGTATCGGTCGTCTAGACAATGTTTTGAATCGAATCTATTCGAGTGAAGTTGATTCACGAATGTTTCAAGTGTGAAATTCCGTACATGTTGTTCTGAACCACATACCTCGGCTTGAAAGAGAGTGGCACAACTTTTCTCGCATGTTTTCAAGGTCTTAGAATCACATGAAATCCATTTCAGACGTGTGCAATGAGAAATTTTTTTTTTCATTTCAGAGGGTCAGTAGTTAAAAGTTCCATGGAACCCCTCATATAGAAGGTCTTGAACATGCGGTTCTGGTACGAAACTTCGGTTTAACGAAACCTCGATATAACGAAGGCGGAGGCCGGTCCCTTCAAGTTCGTTATATCGAAGTTCCACTGTATCACGTACTTGAAGGCAAAAGGAGAAATCTGAGTAGCAAGGACCTTTAGGCTGAAGTCAGTTTAGGCTGACCGTGCGACATCATTGCTTGTATCTCGACATCGTCGGATTATGGATATTCGCCTGTACTATAAAATTGTTTCTAAGAACTATCCTTTTGATGGATTTTAACGTATTTCGATGTAATTAAGAATAAATTTTAGGGAAGTCGGCCGACAACTGCATTTTAATCGCGCATGGATAGATTAGTATGGAAATTCCTATAAGAAACCATAAATTTCACATTTTTAAAAAACGGCTCGACGGAAGATTTTCATTTTTGCGGGAAAAACTTCCATTTATCATGTACTTGAAGTGAGAAAAATCAATTCTGAGGGGCAAGCATCTTTGGGTTAAAGTCACTTCAGGCCAACCGTGAAGATCATAATACAGTGGAACTTCGATATAACGAACATGAGGGGACCGGCCTTCGCCTTCGTTATATCGAGGTTTCGTTATATCAAAGTTTTGTACCAGAACCTTATGAGGAAGCCCTTCTGTATGCCATTTGAGTACGAAATGGGCCATCTTTGGATATTCGTTTTACATAGAGTCCAATACAGCGGAAACACGCATTGCCATATATTAAACAATTCTTCAATATCCAGTATCAGTACGTCAAATAACCCGTTCCGATGTTTAATAGTTTTGTTGCACCTGAAAAGAGCCATTTTTGGCTCTGGACAGGGTCGGATTTGTGGGTATAGGTTTAATTCTTATTAGAATTTTGAAATTTGTTGTCTTTTGTTCATTTTTCTTTCAACTCTTCAGCGAAGATTTCACAATCTTGGGAAAAAACCCGGGTTGATATCTTCAAAAGAGATTCGAGCGGTGGTTTCGAATCTCGAAATGCGATCGGTCATCAGTGAGCCTCTCATTGGCTTTCGATTCACCGATGTATTTGAAGATTTTGTTGACTCATAAGTCACTGAGTACACCCTGAATAAGATTTTCAACTTTGCGACCGTCATAATTCTTTCTCAGAGACCACCTCACACTCGATCTCTTTTCGAAATTCTACTCTATCTTTCAGACGAAACTTCGTTATAACGAGGTTCAAGTTCGTAATAACGAGGTAATTTAACACAGACGGAGATAGGAATTCCAAGGGACCGGAGCTCTACTTCGTTATACCGAGGATTTCGTTATATCGGAGTTCGTTATATCGAAGTTCCACTGTAAATGGTAGTTGTTTCCCGCAAGAATGAGAACATCCGACGGAGCTACAATCGAAAGAAGTCAAATTAAAATATTTTGAATCTTGTCCTTTACATTATTTTCAGAATATTCACGGATGAGATTCGAAATCGACCTTTGATACATATTTGCGTGTATCATTATTATCCAGAAAGTATAGATCAACAATAATCAATGCTCGGAAGTTCATGAGAAAAAACACACTTCAAAGTGGAACAATTTTATGAATAATAAATTACAATTTGATTGTGCATACTGTTGTACACACACAAAGCTGTAACAAGTTTCTCGTTATATTGAGGATTTTTGCTTCATGCAATTTTTTCATGTTAAGTTGAAATCAAAATTTGTTCATTCCATGAATTGCTCACTATAGAATCCGAGGCCCATCCTCTTCATCTCACAAAACTATTCAAGGTGAAAGAATACCGCGTGAACTTTCGGGGAAACTGGAATCTCCAACTCTAAATAACTTCTTAAGGTTCCTACAAACGATCTATAACTTGTTTCCAGTTCATCTCCGAAACACAAACTCACTACTTCCCTGAAATACTTGAATGATTGAGCAAATTTCTTGATGCGGTGATGATTCGGAGTCTGGAGTAGATCAACATTTTCCAGCAATTTCTTGCAAGAATTTCCTTTGAAAGCGGGATAACCTCGAGTTAATTCACATTGAACGTGACAAGCGTTTGCCCAATCCAGAGATTCTGCTTCAAAATATTTCATCATATGCATGAGAATAAACTTGACTACGCCAATGATTAGATGTTACTCTGGCGAAGGAACAAATTCTGCATTTTAATCGTGCATGGATAGATTACTATGGAAATTCCAATAAAAAACCATAAATCTCACATTTTTCAAAAACGGCTCGACGAAGAATTTTCATTCTTGCAGGAAAAACTTCTATTTATCATGTACTTGAAGTGAGAAAAATCGATTCTGAGGGGCAAGCATGTTTGGGTTGAAGTCAGTTCAGGCCAACCGTGTCTTCTTTTACTATCCATTCACCATGCTTTGATTCAATAAAATCAAGATATTTGCAGTGAGAGAAATGGTAATTACTTGGAAATATCAATTTCTAGAAGACATATCTCTAAGAAACCGTGAATTGCTGCTTACACTTGACTCAAACCAAATTCTCAAGTATTTCCTAGCTGACAATAACCAGACTGCAGTACTCAATAATCTGCATTATATGTTAGACCATTTGGACGGTAACTATTATGATTTGATTTATGTAATGAGGCAAGAGCTATGGGAACAGATTTCTCATTTCTACATGTTATTGAGTCGCTCACTAGATTATTGTGACATTGAAATTGCCCTCCCGGAACACTCCCTGGCTTGTTCTAATTCTACTCACATGTTGAGCATCACATCTACAATTTGAAAAGAGATTTATTTCAACTCAAAGAGCAATAATAATGTCCAAATGTCTGTTCATGAACCCAAGGAACTTTTCAAGAAATTTGATCTTCATGAGCTTTCGTTGGAATTTAAACTTCCTTAGAAGACTCATGGGGTAGAAAAGAAACATTAATTTGAGTATAGGGTTTGATTCATGAATTCATTTAGTCGCTATTTAGGTGGCTGAGAAGAACCGTTCTTCAGAATTATGAGTTAAACTTGATGGTAATAGGATTGTGCTGGCAATAGGCCAAATATATATGGCCCACCGATTGAGGGAAACAATCAAGTCCAGGGTAAGATCTGTCATTCATATTGGGTTTTAACCAATTCTGAGGAGAGTCTTGGTATGTATCATTCAGTGAGATTGTAATATGAGCAAGTGAATGAATCAGTATGACAGGCTTATCAAGATATGCATGAAATAAGAGTAAAGTGCTATGGCACTTTCGCTCAATAAATAAAAGCTGTACGCCCAAGTTATTAGATGAACTAGCTTATAAATATTTTTTCATCTATCTTGGCTTCAACGAATGTTTTTCTAGGAATAAGATTTGGAAGTTTTCATTTTTTATGATAGAGCACAGTCAGCACAGTACATGCTCATCAGTGTTATGAAAACATAACCTTGTTAAAGGTGCAATAAGCAACTATTGGATAATTTTTTTCAAAATTCATCAGACATGATGCTACACATCTCATTAGCGAACTGGAAATCATTAGTTTATGAAGAGATCATAATTCAACACTTGATCATACATAATAAAACTAATATCATCGGTATTCCATTTTCTATTGACACAGTTTACGCTGTCTACTACATTCAACTACATTGAACCATTTTCATCCAGGCGCAATCCAGTCTCAATCCGGGTCTCGCAACAAAGAGTTTGATCCAGGCGCCTTGATCCAAACTGGATCATACCCGGGTTCCAACCCGGACCGAACCCGCAACAATTAGTCCAGGACCCGGACTCAAACTGGATCCAAGTTGGATCAGTTAGTCCGGGACCCGGATTAACTTTCTGATTGGGTTCTGCCCAGCCCTCAACATAGTTATAAAGACGGCCCTGTTTCATGTATTGCACTGATCACTATGAAGAATTTGTAAAGGGTACTCACTATAGGCTCAGCATCGACACTTGGAGTGTTCTCTTCACAATGTTCTGCAGTTGACCACACACTCGACCCATGACCAGATTCCTGCAGTCTTTTCAAAGGCAAAGTCCCTTTTTTTAATCGTGGTTTCAGCAGAGCTACCTGAAACAATCAAAAGTGAACAGAGATGACAGCCAGCGACATTAGGTTCATGAGCCAAGGACTATGTGTACCGTGCAACGATAATCATAATACTAGATAACTATCTTCAACCAAAGCCATCCAAACCCTTGCTTTCAGTCGATAACGTGAAAGAATCAACTTACCCTATAAATTATGTTGCCCAACTGATCATAATACACAGCCTGTCTCACAATATCCTCTTCTTTGAAATGTCTGTAACAAACTTTGGAGTTTTGTTCCAGACGAGGTACTCCAATTCTGCGTCTCCACAAATCTCTTGCCACTGGATCCGGAGGGACCCGGAACACTGTTGATTTATCCCCAGGTGTACGGTTGGCTTTGCAATTTGGGAAAATGCAATATTGGCCCATCTCTGAAGCTACTTGCCAGCTCTTCAGACAGAGTCAAACACAGTACTTCACATCATCCCTTGCATGATGCTAACCTCTTTCAAAACTTTCTCTAATACATGCACTTATTCTGACAATTGTTTGGCCGAGTTTAATTATTAATAATATATTTGTATAATTGTGATCAATAATCTCACGGATAATCGCAATAACACACAAAGGAACTACCATCAACTTGCACAAGATTTAATGTCTGCTTCAGCGTGGTTCGGGGCTTCGCCAACATGGCCGCCAAGTACCTAATTGGTTAGTCTCTCCCCCTACCACTGCGTTAAAAAAATACACCCAAGCCTACCACCTCGTCTCACATGTTGTGTACAGAACGGTCGAAATAATTAGGTTTCCAATAGGTTTTTGAAATATTCCATGGATACGACTTCGGAATGGTGGGCAAGCCGATTTGCTGGCAACTCGTTTTGACCTGCTCCGAGGCCGACTTCACTCTCCTCCTTATATACCCTCCGTTATTTGTGGAATCTTGCGCAACAATTTCAAAGCAATCTCATGACTTTTGTGGACCTACTGAAAAATTTGCAAATGACCTTCCAAAGGTTATTGATAGCTCTCTCGGAAATTTTGACCCAATTCAATATTCTGAGAATATCATTTCCAAAAATTCCTGCAATATTCCACCAGCAATCTGTCAAGAATATTGATTCAGAGAAATTTTTGTGAGGCGTGTGAAAGGTTGCTAGTACTCTCTCTGCATGAATCATTAAAAATTGATCGCAATAAGAGGATTTCTCTGATTTTTACTAAAATTTCACTAACTTTGAGTGGAGGATCTCCAAAAGAAATATAAATATTTGACATCTTCTGGGAATTTGCGAGAAAGTATGTGAACTCAAAGCCTTTAGGGGGAAATTCATAATGATTATACAATATTATAAGAAGACATTAGTTATCTTTATTTGTTGTATTCCACAGGGATATTGAGGAAATGAATCCATTTTGGATATTTACCTATAGATACCACCTACATTGAAAATTAAGGAAATCTCACACAGGCATGTAATTACATACTGGCATTAGGATTGAGCAATTCATTGCAATTCTTATACCTACCATTCTACAGATGTAATGAACTTGTACATTTTTCTTAGAGTGAAAAAGATGATACACATTTCATTTCAGTCTCATTTTCTTCAATAGGTGTTGAAAGGCTTCCAAAATTGAGAAATTCCGTCCCAAAGTTGAGAAATTACAATACATAAGTGCAGACATTGAGTATAAACGTATTTTACATCATTTATAAAATTTTCAGTGAGTCTCTATTAAGCTTATTGCGAATTAAAGGTACAACAATATTGGCTAGATAAAACTCGGTAGAAGATCAGTGAAACATGAAAGTATTTTGGTGATGTTGAATCCATTTTTCGTTCAATTGGTTCTATGCACATGAAGCGGATCTTACAGATGAAAGTCTGCCCAAAACATCATTAAGTATACTCCAGGAACTCACTCGATGCCAAGTTTATGTGGTGTTATTGAACTTCAAAAAAATTGCAAGAAGCTGATCAGCAGTTATCCGAGCTTGAGCTGAGTAAGCAAAACCTTTTTGGATGGGAATGGTTAGGAACTGTGGTAATCTTTGGAGATCTGGAGTCTCCTGCAACAACATTTTGTGCAAAACCTGTGATTCGTGTATGCTCACGTTTTCTTTTGACCATACTGGAGCATTTGAAAATAATTCAAGAATAGTGGCGCTTAGTGACCACATATCCGACGCTGTCGAGTTTGGTTGCTTGTTCACCAGAACTTCGGGAGCCATGTAGAGCAAGGTTCCCGGCCGCGAGCGACGAATGTCATCCAAAAGCTCATATTTTGAGCCCAAAGCTTGCTGATTTTGAGCAACACGAAAGTCACAGAGTTTCGGTGTCATCGTGTCGACATCAAGGATTATGTTTGAGGGCTTGATATCACCATGAACAATCCCATTACATGGATCATGCAGATATGCTATGGCACGTGTCACATCTTCAGATATCCTAATTTTCAAAGGTGTTGACAATTCTCTCTTGGAACATGGGTTGAATAAGACATCTGCAAGGTTGACTCCTGAGACCAACTCCATCACAATATTCAGGCGATCATCATCTTGCATGACGCCAATAAATGAAACAATATTAGTATGGTCTATGTTACACATAATAATAGCTTCATGTGCAACATTGTCATTGGCCATCTGCAGTGGACCACTAAATTTTTTTATGGCAACCTCATAGTGTCCTGTCAAATAGGTTCCTGAAAGGGAAAAAGATTATTGTATATTATTTGCAACACCTCCAGGAATTTGCAATGACTGTATCACACAGTTGTTAGTAGAAGGAGAGAAACGGACAGTGATAGTGATGATTTATCACTGTAATCAATAAATGCTGAAGTACTCTAATGAATTCTTGAAACAATGGATCATAAGGTGATAATAGTACCTCTAATAACAGTTCCATATGAACCTTCATGTAGCGGATCCCCAAAATAGAGATGCTTCCTTGGGATAACCCTTACCAAAGGAGCTCTCATGGATTCTATGTCAGACATATCAATGGGCAATTTCATCTTCTTTGGTTGCACTTGGGGTTCCTCGCTGGCATTTGGTAACCCTACGCATACACTACTGTTGTCAATCTTTACATCAGTTCTCTTTTGCTTTTGAGAAATTTTAGTATCCTCCATATTTTTGTTTGATGACATGTTATCTAAGGTGCTGTCGTTTTTTTCAGGCATAAATTTAATCTTGCCCGTCAGCAACTCCTCTATCTTGCACTTATGATCATTAACAACTGCTTCTTGGGGAAGTATCAAGATAGTTGATGAATTAAACTGTCCATTGTCCCAATCCATTGTTTGATTCCAGTTGCTCTTTCCAACTTGAGCAACACATTCGTGGATTACTGGAAATAGTTACAAATAACTTTATACAATACAATTACATAGCTGTACATTAGTCCCTCACATTTAGACGCTGAATAGCGCATTAGTGCTCAGAAGCGTCATTCGATAACCAAATAAAGAAAATAGTCCCTCACATGACTGGATGCAAAATAAAACCGAAGCACAATCCAGCAGAAAGATAATTGTTGCTTTGCTATTACTGTGTACATACCCTGCCAATGAAGCCTCCCAGAAGTCTTTGGCTAACAGGTTATGGAATACTTCCGGGCTTGGTGCCGATTACCGTCGAAATTCACACCCGGTGGCAACCTGCTGGCAGCGCGATTTTGCTAGACGATGACGTCGTGGTATCGGTTACGAGAAACCTAACCCCAATCCCTAACAAAAAGAGCGAGAGCCGTATAGGCGACGCATCGTTCACCAAGTATGTTTGCATAGCAGAAAATCGACGCGTCTCTCGTCAGACATGGCGCCATAGTTTCAAGGCAATGTGATTGGACGATGCCTGCTGGCCGCTGTTTGAATCGAATTCAAATGATGAATCAAACAGTTGAGGAGGAAGAATGACATTGAATCAGGGTTGAGTCGATAGAGCTGGCATTTTTTCAATATTGTTATGTTTATTGTAAATAATCATTTTCACCGGTGATATAAAAATCTCTTATGGTCATTCAAAATCGTTCACAAGGTCAAATCCAAAAAATTGACAGCGTTTACAAAGTCAGATATAACTATATAAATATAAGATATCTCAAAGATTAGATATGTAAACATCTCATATAAATTTTTATCCATCTTGTCCGTGCAGCCCTGCTGCAAAATAAAGAAGCCTGGTAGCCCTTATATATTTCAGCATCAACTTCAATGCTTGCTGAGATGTGCATATATTTTGTATGAAACTTGTTTCGTGTTCATTTCGTGACAAATTGTATATGATGAGCTTTGCGCATGATTAGTTGCGTAAATCCGCAAATATCCTTTGAATGTATACATATAAACCACAGTCTTACTAGATTTCTAAAATCAAATATACTCAAATCAAATAAAACAGCTCTTATTGAAACTTCTTTCATGAAGTCATGCTGATCGCACTTATTGCACTGGTGTAGGTAATAAAAAAAATGTAATCTCAAGTGATAGATTCCCATTCTCTTGGCACAGTGTTCCAATGCAGGACAATGCGTTCCCGGAACGTACCCATTGAATTGCTATGGGGATCAGGACATCCGTCAGCGGAGGTCCCCAAACCCTTTTTGAGGCGTGATATTGCGGTGACGCACAGATGTGCGGGCAGCTCCGTTCATGTATCATTTCACTTGTGTGTATTTGACCGTGGGTGTACCGTGGTTGTCGGAACTTTCCTGTGCTTTTGAGAATGTTTTGCACTGGTTGCTTATGCGACCTAGAACTTGAAAAACTTTTCATGCATCAAGTAAATAAAAAATCGTTTTTCAAATTCTTTCGCACAGACGATGACCGCAGTCCCTTCGGTGGGCCTCGATCTGAATTTTGAAACGTGACTCTGATATAGGCTTACCGAAGACGGCGTCTATTGTCTGTGCGAGAAATTTGAAAACTAATTTCTTATTTATTTAAGACCAGACTTTTTCAAGTTTTAAGTTGTGTTAGCAAACAGTGCAAAATCTCCACGAAATCATAGGAACGTTTCAGAACCACGGTACAATCTCGGGGGACCAGAGTTGCCAGGAGACCTCTGTATGTTACCGCAACATCGTCTCAGGCTGAAGGTTCCGACTGCAACCTTGTAAGATACAGGGCGAGAACGCATTGTCCTACATGGATTAGCTCTATACACTCAGCATCACCCTTCCAAGATTATTGGAAAGGGTTAATGCTGATTGGAAGATGCCAGTGAGGTAGATTTCATAGAAGTTTGCACCCTCACTTTGAGCAAAATCTTGACAAGTATGATTATCATTGCTCCTGATAGTCAGTAAAATTCATGAATTGGAAAAATTATGAAGCTTCATAGTAAAGGGAAACCACACCGATTTCAAAATGTTGTTTTTGGTAATCTCAGTTGGGATAGCAAGTTACACTGCCCAGCAAAATTATGAGGTCGGAATGTTGCATTGACCTGACCACAATTCTGTGGCTTATTCTCTGATGCTGATACAAATTGTAGAGCCGGGAAGTTAGTTACGTGTGAAAGGGTTATGCGTTTTCCTATTGAGCAGACATGGAGGACGAGTCGTCCAGCCAAGTTGATGCATCGAATAATTTTGGGCGAGAATCGATGTAAAGCCCGCCGTGCTCGTGATCATCAAATGATTTCAAAATATCATCCACAGTAGCGCGCTCTCTCACATTGTAATTAAATGCATCTTCGATTTGATTTCGAAGGAACTTTGGCACACGATCTATAAACGGAATACTCTTATGCTGAAAATAAATTGTCAGTTGAGCTTCCAACTCACTATCCCGTGTGACAGGCCAAACATGAGCACCTTCAAAAATTTCTACAAGGATGCATGCCAGCGACCACGTGTCGGACGCTCTGGAATTGGGTAAACGACGCTCAAAAATCTCTGGCGCCATGTACATGAGAGTGCCAAGTCCGGTTTCACCCAAGGTCACATTGTGATGCATGAAGTTGTTGTTCTCCTCTATTTTATATGCCAGCCCAAAGTCACAAAGCTTAGCATTCTTAGTTTTGGAGTCAATAATGATATTTGCCGGTTTCAAATCATTGTGGCAGATTCCAATATCAGGTGAATGGAGATAATGCACAGCTTTTGTAACCTGGTGGGCGACATCTACGAGATTTCGATAACTCATGCAATAATCTTTCTTTGTATGTGAATCAAACAGAACTTGAGCAAGGTTACTTCCGTGCACATATTCCAGAACAAGGCTTAAATTTGAATTATCTTGCGTAACACCAACCAATTTAATTATGTGTGGATGCCATGCCAGCTTCAGAGTAGTAATCTCGGATAATATTCTTGCCCTTGAGGTATGAGTTCCAAGTCGTTTCAAAGCCACCTGTTGATGTCCCACAGTGCAAATGGCTGTAAAAGATCGTCCAATGCATTAGTTACCGACTTTAGTATGGTTCAGTCCAAATTGTATCTTCTCTCACCTTTAGTTACTACACCAAAAGATCCTTTCCCAATTTCTTGATCGAGAATGAATCTCTCAAAAGGAATTGCCCTAACTAATGGACCCTCACTTTCTTTCAAGCAGTTGAGCCACGTGTCTTTGTCGCGAACTTCGTTATTCTTTTCTGGTTTTGAAGGCGACCCACAAAGTGACTTGTTGGAAATACTAGAAAAAGTTATCCTTGCAGGAGTCTTTGCTCCTCTTTCATGGGAATCTTGTCTATTGTCCAATTTTATCTTCTTCTGGTTGTTGTCGTTTGCATTACCACAACCGTTTCTTTTCTTCCTGATTTGGCCCTTACCTTTTTCCTTACTCTGCATTGCGTAGATTGTCTGAATGAATGTGGAAAAAGCACTCTATGTATATTTATTTACTGTCTGAAAGTTACTTATATTGTTCATATCGCAGGAATTATAAGCTATCAGAAACATTCATCAAAATCCCTTCAAGAAATGTCTCAAATCCAACGATCTTATTCATACTTTACGGAGATACCAATCAATAGATACATTCAGGATTACTCACAAATTTAGGATAATGTCCCGTAAAAGCACGTGGTGTAAGTTGTGGTTTTGTCAAAATATATAGTAATAAAAAGTGACACCCTTGAAGGTCTTGTTCTATAGATGATTTTCGAGGTTGTTGAGAGTGCTTACTATGATGCTGCAAAAATGAGTAATTAAGTAGCCATGATCATTGAGGGGGTTCAAATTAGCCGCTGGGAGGGTGAAAATCGCAATATTGGAAGGGGGCAGAATTACACCCTCGCAGTGGAAGCCAAAGGGGTCCAACGGATCCCACTGGTACAACCCGCATTAAATTATTTATCATTAGCTGAAGCTTAAGTATACAGATGTAATGGACAATAGTAAGCGGGTAGCACCGATGAGCCATACGCTTGCGTATGTGTTGAATTGGCTCTTTCTCTTCTTCTCGTGATTTTCGATTTTTGAGGATAATAAACCACTTACATTCTATGAAAATAACTTACCTTGACCAAAAAGTATATACGTTTGGTTCCTCAAACACTCTCCAGAGGTGGATGTATGCATTAGAATATGAAAATCCAGATGTTATTATCTCAGTTAATGACGCCAAAAAACCCGATTGATTACTAATTAAAAACGCGGATCAGTTTATGTCACAAAGACTGCGATTGTGCAACTGCCGGCACGCACACCCACGCACCCGTAAGTCCGTGGGAAAACGGAAAATGCCGTTACCGTTTTCAAGTTTGCCAGCTTGTGAAAAGCTACATTTTCAAATGAAAATTCCCCAGCATGGGGACATGAATTCAAATTGAGTTTTTATCCGTGATACATGTGAATCTCTTGTAGAGCGCTGATCCCTTTTCGGACGATTCCCATAGAATCATAAGTATTTCATCAGATATAATATCCGGATTATTTCATCATTCAAGCGAGACTATTTGAACGTTATGAAAACGGCGAGGTGCAGCAACCGCCCAATCAAATCGCATGGGAACTAGGCCGCCATCTTTGGTATCGAAATTAACGTCCGTTGCGTGACTAACCGCAACCGAGACATTCTGCGGCGTGACGTTGCGCTACTCGCATCATACTCGAGTTTTCATAAAAAAATAGTATCTGGCGAAATTTTTTGGAAGATTTTCTTTCACGAGAAAATTTAGAATGGCACGGCTGGACAGGTAAGACGTAACCATATCTCATAATTGATCTGAGTCTATAAATAATGTGGGGAATCAGGTAATAGATAGTGGAGGGACATTGAATGGTTATGGCTTTCTAACCTAAACTACATCAACTCATTAATCACCAAGAAGTGAGCCGAGAATGAATGTTAATTGATTTTTTTCATTTCCATCTTCTTCCACAGGGAGCAAAAGATGGCTCAGAGTCAAAAAATGTGTGTGGCGCAGTATATGTTTGACCACCCTGAATATGCGGCCAATGTAAAAGATACCGTTAAGAGCCAAGAGCTTGAGAGACTGGTAAATGCCAAAAGTGGGCC